>PVJC01005303.1:0-54117 GCA_004026665.1 Murina feae
GGCTGGAGGAAGATGGGCAGTAGGCAAGCTTGGGAGGCAGGCAGCACCCAGCCCTGGCCACAGCTCAAAAAAGAGAACAACATGCAGGGGAAGGCAAGAGTCTGAGAGATCAACATAGAGGGGGTGCCTGCTCCAAGCCTTGACAGTGTGCCTGGGGGCAGGCCCCCGGCAGGTAGACACACACAGGAGGACTGCTCCGAGCCTCAGATGCGGCTGGGGGCAGGTCCCCAGTGGTGACATACACACACACACTCATACACACACAAGGTGCCTGGCAGACTGGGGCCATCATAGGACATCCACTGAGGGGTCCCAGACTGTGAGAGGGGGCAGGCCGGGCTGAGGGACTCCCTCCACCCCGAGTGCACAAATTTTTGTGCACCGGGCCCCTAGTGGAATTATAATGGTCACAAAGCTGGTTGGGGAAAATGTGATATTTTTGATTTTTAGAACTGAATTTATTTTCTGACTCCAAGTGCTCCGCTGATGAAGTGCATGTGCCTTTATTTCTTGTAGTCCGTGTTTTCTCAGTCTCTCATGGATTTGGGGGTATATTGGGATTGCTGGCTCAATCACACCCCACTCCCGGCCTTCCTTCTCCGACTGGGCCCCAAGGCCTACTGATGAGATTGTCAGTACATTATCCGGTAGGGAGGGGGTGATGTGTGTGTGGGGGGGGAGTGGGGGTGGTTCTCCTGTTGTGCCTGCACTGTGGCTGGCCATAGCCGTGGTGCCAGGCCAGCCTTGGGCTCTGTGCCCATTGCTCTTCCTTGCTTACCTTTCTCCTCAGTACTCTGGCGAGCAGGATCTTTCCATCCCCCGAGTCTCTCACCATCAGCCACTCTCTGAGGCCCTGACTTGGGGACCCCGGGTGGTTGGGCTTATCTTCTGCACCCCTGAGCCCCGGCTCCCTCCCGGGTCTCTTTCCATGTCCCTCTGGCCTGTGGGTGCAGGAGGCATCCATGGGTTTCCAACCTCAAAACTTTAGCCAGCAAACAGCACATGAGTCTTCCTCTTCTCAAAGGCTGCCCTCTCCTCGCCTTTGAGGGAACTCGCCTGTGTCTCTTCCTTCTCTCTTTCTGCTTTGGGGGTGGGGCAACAGATGACTTAGCTGCACTGTCAGATTCACTTCTTTCCCTTCAACTCTCCTCTTTCTTTCCATGCGTGTCTTTTTACATAGAATAAGGCAAGGATGGGTGGGTGGTAAATCACTTTTGTCCGAATCAGCCAGCTTTCTTTTCTGTTTAAAAAGAATATATCTTTATTGATTTCAGACAGAAAGGAATAGGGAGAGAGAGAGAGACAAAAACATCAATGGGAGAGAGAGAATCATTGAGACTGCCTCCTACACGCCCCACACTGGGGAGGGAGCCTGCAATGCGAGCATGTGCGCTAAACCATGGAATCGAACCATGACCTCCTGGTCCAGGTCGATGTTCAACCACTGAACCAGGCTGGCCGGGCAGATCAGCCAGCTTCACATCTCACCCCTACTGTCTCCATCTCAGAAGCCGAAGGAGAAATTGGTGCTGGTTGCAGAAATTCCAATCTTGAAGCAAAAGACCCCAGTTTTCATGTCTAACCCTGGTCTCTGTGTGTGGAGGGGCAGTGGGGGACAATGGGATGGTGTGTCTTGCTTGGCATCCCAGCTTTCACTCCACAGACACCATCCTCCAACCCTAGGTGGCTAGACAGCAGTCGGTAGAAACAGATGGCGGTGGCCTCTCAGCATTTTGTGTCCCTGGGGCGAGCCCAGCCATGGGGAGAGCAGGGACAGAGTGGCCACCGATGAACCTGCCATGGAAACTCTACCCTGCTGCCCGGAAATGGCCTAGGGCCATGACCGAGAGGAGCTCGCTGGAAACACGCATGCCCAGCGGGGGGCCCAGTAGCCATCGCCTCAGTCATGGAAAGCACATTCTAAATGCATCTCTCAATTACTCCTGCACCAGGGCCATTTGGTGCAGGCTCAATTTGGGGCTCACAGATGGAGAGGTGGGCTCCCCAGTAGGTCTGGAGCGTGGGTTTCAGAGAGTGCTAATGTTTCTCAGATCTCCTCTGCACAGTGCCAACTGTGGCAACACTCAGCTCAGGCCAGGAAATGGAAGCGCACCGCCAGGTGGTGGGACAGGCTGCTTCTTAATTAAGGAGCTTCTCCCACTCGGGAGTGACGCCGTGGTTTGTAAATAGTTCATGCACCTGCTGCGTCCACGTGCTGTGGGAATGCTCCTGACTCTGTGCATTGAGGTCCAGGCCTCTTTCCCAGGAATGGTACTAGAAATAGTATTTGTCTTTATTGAGCATTGATGACCTTCTGGGTGCTGTGCAGTACCAGGCACTCTACCTGCATTATCACCTGTAGTAGGTGCTATTATTAAGCGCATTCTATAGAGGTTGACTCAATGGCATAAGGCCACACAGTTGGTAAGAGGGAATCAGATCTCCAGATGTGATTAGACAAACCTGGATTCTGATCTTCAGTTCATCAAGTGTAAAGTAGGGTGACGGTATGCTATGGGGTGGAGGGCATGAGCTTTTGAACCCTTCAATCTTCATAGATTATTGTGAAGATCAAGTAAAATTATGTGGACAAAGATCCACCAGCCTAGAGTTTGCCATTCAGTAATGAATCCGCAAATGTTTGAATGCCTATTGTGATGGTTAATTATATATGTCAACTTGGCTAGGTCATGGTATCCAGATATTTGACCAAACATTATTCTAGATGTTTCTGTGAAGGTATTTTTTTTTTTTTAAGGATGAGACTAACATTGAAATCTATAGACTTTGAGTAAAGCAGGTTGAATACCCTCCATAATGTGAGTGGACCTCATCCAGTCAGTTGAAGGCCTTAACGGAAAAAGACCACCCTCCCCAGAAGAAGAAGGAGACCACTTTCAGACTCAAACTGCAACTCCTCCTGGGGTCTCCAGCTCGCCGACCTAACCTGCCAGACTTTGGACTTGCCAGCACCCACGACTGCAGGTGCCCATTCCCCGGCCTTAAAATACATCTCTTTCTCTCTGTATATACACTCTGTTGCCTCTGTTTCTTCAGAGAACCTTGACTAAAACACCTATGAATAGGAGGATGTTTTAATAACATATGAGTCATCCATATGGAATAATATGCAATTGTCAAAAAAGAACAACTCAGCTTGATGCATTTTGATCTAGAAAGTAGCTGACTTGGCAGATGCTTACATTTTTAGAGAGAAACTGAAACACACATGTATTTGCACGTCTATATGTGTCCCTATGTTCATGAGCGTAGGGAAAGATGTAAAGGCATACACACCAGGTTGTTGACAATCACCCTGAGAGTTGGTGCTGGTAGCTATTGAAGTGGTACTGGGTTGGGAAGGATATTCGATTTTTTTTCCTATAGTTAATTATTGTTTTGTTTTAGCACACATTATTGTCATGAAGACAATAATGAAATAGATAAATATATTATGGAGATGTGTTGATTTTAAATCTTCCTTCCCACCTGTGTTTGCTGGCAGCGGGGACAGCATAGCACAAGTCTGTCTATATTCACTCCACAGTGATCTGTACCAAGGAGACAGCTTGTCTGGATGGAATTGAATGGTGGTGTCCTGAGCCTGCTCTGATCACACAGTGCCCTGGTCTAAATGAGTGTCTGGACTAAAGTGCTTTTAAAGGAATCCCCTTCCCCAATTCTTGACCCTAGTTTCAGGGATCTGGGTCAGTTTGCTGGCCCTCTTCATGCAGCTAGGATGCCAAAGACTGAAGGGTGCTAGAGCTCAAGTCCTCCTCTCCAAAGCTCCATGTGTCTACAAACAGCATGGAGCACACCTACTTGCCAGACGCTGCCCTGGGTGCTGAAAAGTCAACAGCGGCCAAGTTTCAATTCGCCATGAATTTGGACTAAAGGTTTACCAGGGAGGATCCATTCTGGAAGCCTAGAGGAGTGGGAACGTCTGGTCAGAGGGGCCTGGCTTTCGGAATGTGACCAATTCAACATCAGCGGGGCAATGTCCAGCAACTTGACCCTCTCTTGCCTTCCATCCTTTTGCAGGATCAGCTGCTCACAACTGGAATCGACTGTTGGTTCGTCTCAGCTGAATCAATGCACGGTGTGCCCCTGCTGAGAACAATCTCCCACTTCCACACCCAAGGCAGACCAGGGGCTTCTTGTCACCGGACAGGGACTGGGACTGAGGCAAGTGTGCCCCAGCATGGCCTGGAACATGCGGGTTCTTGACTTTGCACAGGAAAGATTTCGGACGCCTATTTTCCCCTTTAAATCCCAGTTGAGAAACACTGTGACAGTGCTATAGGATGGGTGTCAATTCTATTAGTCATGTCCTATTTCTGAAATGCTGGGTGCAAAGCAAGGAGGAGGGAGGCTGAGGCTGACAGCATTAGCCAAGTCACCGAGGAGCTGCCACTCTGCAGGCCCAGCTGCAATGGTCCCAGGGGGCGACTCCTCTCCCAGTCCACATCTTGTCTGTATCTTGGGGAAACACTGATGAGGGACAATGACCAGCTCACTGTAATGATCACCTCTGTCCTAGAGGAGACAGGGTGTACCTAGGTCATAGCAGGCGTCCTGGGAGGCAGTAGAAGCCACGGGTGGCTGAGATGCAGATCGAGTTCTGAATCATCACTGAGCTGAGGGATGACATATTGGGATTGGTCCTTCCCTATCCCCTGAGTGTGGAGGGGCTGTTGGTGAGAGAAAAGCTGGGGTCTGCAGTTCACGTCTGGGCATCAGGAGGCCGGGGCCCTTAAGCCCTTGCTTTGCTTTGAAGCCGATCAGAATGCCTTCTTCCCGCTCTCCCATCTGGGCTCTTCCACGGTGAGGGAATGAGGCCAGATGAGCTTTTATGTTCCCTTCCTGTTTTCATTGTTTGCAAGCCTCTAAATTTGACAATAGAGTAAAACAAAAACAAACCAAATCATTGTACGGAGAGAACATCTAGTTTTTCTGTAATTTTAAAATCGCAGAACACATGCTCATTATATTCGACTGACATGGAAGCATGCAGAATACAGAATAAAGCCCCCTTTCCCCCCAATCTTGTTCCCCAGAGGCAACAAGTGAGAACAGTGGGGATGTCCCTTTAGTACATCTGTGTTTTTTATTGTGAGATGTACTGATGAATTTTAAATGCTGAAAGGCTAGGGTGACTGGAATTCAGACTTCAAAGACTCTCACTGGTTTCTGCAGTTCCGTGCAGATGCCGGTCAGCCAGGAAGAGCCAGGAGCCAATGGGCTTTGTCAGGGGGAGCACAGGTGGTGGGAAATCTTTACATGAGTTGTGGCAAAGGTCCCTGGCTGGGTGGAGGGACTGGAAGTGCCTGTCACATTCCCTTTCACAAACACATGAATGATGAGTTACACTTGGTTAGACTGGAAATTGCATATGCATGTTTATTCTTGAAGCTTCAAAGAGTTTCTTCCTGGCCTCTGGCTTGTACACACACAGTTTGCTAAAAAAAATCCTGTCAATTTACTTCATTTTAGCTGCCTATGACCAATGAGTGACTCATTTGGGGTTTTCACAGTATTTGTGTGTGTGTGTGTGTGCGTGTGTGTGTATGACTGGCTGTGATATTATTGTGAGAGAGAACCACTCCTCTTGGGTTGCAGCCAGCTCTCACCCAAGATGCTGCCCAGGGACCACGCCCTTGGGGATCTGGAATGGCCTTGGGGATGCTGAACCCCTCAGCCTGGACAATAAGAACGCAGCCTGTCCTGTGAAGAGACCTCCATGGGTATTCTTGTGAGGAAGTGAGTTTTGATTTCAGTCAACCTGGTATCTGCCTTGACTAGAGGTGGAGAGGGCTGAGGCCTACCCACAGGTAGCAGCCAGTGGCTGGTGGGATCTCTGTGGCCAGTCATTGTTATCTACCCCAAAGCCAGTGATGGGGGTGCAGAAATGCTGAGGCCCCAGCCCCACTCGTGCCACCAGATGTGGCCAGACCTATGTGGCTCCATTTATTATTGCTGGTTTTCTTTTTTTACAAAATAGAAACATACTATATGCATTATTCCCTATATTATCTTCCCCCCACTCAATATTTTTTTGCATCTCTTTGCAAGTCAATACCTACAGATCAATTTCATTCTTTGTAATAGCTGTGTAGTATTCCATAGACTATGAGGTCTTCTCTCCAAGTTTGTTTTTCTTTCCTGTTTAAAAATATGTTTTCATTGATTTTTTAGAGGGCGAGAGAAAGAGAGAGAAACATCAATTGGTTGCCTCCCACACACACTCTGACTAGGGACTGAACCCACAACCTAGGTATGTATCCTGACCAGGAAGCGAACCAGTGACCTTTTGGTGCATGGGAAAATGCTCAGCAAACTGAGCAACACTGGCCAGGGCTCATTTTTATTTTATAAACAATCCTGTAATAAATATCTTGGCTCATACATCTTTTGGACTGGTGGCTTTATTTTACTTGGAGAGATTTCCCGAAGCAGCATTGCTCTTGGGTCAAAGGAACTCTATATCTTTAACTTTAATAAATCCTGCTAGATCACTCTCTAAAATGGCTGAAATAATTTACAGTTCCACCAGCAGCGTTTGTGAGTGCCCCTTTCCCCACACCCCTGCCACTATGAGATATTATCAATCTTTAACAATTTGGAGGTTAAGACATAAGGAACACACTTTTCTTTTCATTTGCATTTCCCTGAAAATGAATGAGGTTTCCCTTTAATGCAAGATTGTGCTCTATGACCTTTGCACTGATGCAGATGAGTTGGGTTGGGGTTGCATGTAAAAACAGAAGGTGAAGACCTTCCAGAAGGTCAGAGAGCTTGGGGAAGATTGGCCGTGTCTTGTAGATCATTCTCCTGGCCACATGGGGGCTCCTGTAGTGTCTTGTGCTACGTCATGCATGCAGATCAAAGGATGAGGCGATGGCACCAACTAGGGCAGCTTAGAAAAAATGGAATTGGGGTCACTTTCTCCTCAGAGTCTAGCACAGAAGGATGGGCTTTTTCATAAGGTAGTGAGTTCTGCATTCCTGGGAGGATTTACGCAGGTACCAGAAGACCATCTGTTTAATTCATTAAAAATGGAGTGGTGAATAAGACAGGCATGGTCTCTGCCTTCACCAGTCTCATAGTCTCTCAAGGCAGTCATATAGTTAAATGCATGATTATACATACATGGATTCAATTACAAATGTGATAAATACTAAAAAGAAGTGTAGGGGAACCTAGCCTAGTCTGGTCCCTTGGTCAGCTGGGAAAGGTTTCCCTGAAGGACACTGAAGATGAGACCAGGGGCTGAGCAGGAGCTGGCTGGATGAAGGGGGTGCACAGCATGTGTGCATCCTGGGTTGTGCACGTTTGCATTGAAGGCTCATCAGTGTGAGCTCCACCGCATGGTCCCAACACATCCTCTCACGAGCGCTGAGCTGGTTCAGCTGATGACTGACTGAGAGACATTTGAAGGTCAGGGGCCCATGGGAGAGCCTTAATAGGTAGAGTTGAAGCCCCGAGAAAAAGAAAAAAACCCAAACCATGCTGGAGGGACAAGGTCCAAAGCACCCCTAGGAGAGGGCTGTGGTTGAATTGTGTCCCCAAAAGATGCTGAAGTCCTATCCCCAGTGCCTGAGAAGACGTGACCTTTCTATTGAAAGGACTTGAGCAAGTTAAGATGAGGTGATCAGCGTGGGCCTTACTCCAATGTGGACGGGTGTCCTTACGAAAAGAGGAAATTTGGGCCTAGGGAGAATGCCTTGATGAAGGCAGAGGTAGGTGTGAAGTATCTACCAGCCAAGGAATGTCAACGATTTCCATCAAAGCAGCAGAGACTCGGGGGGAGACAAAGAAGGATTCCTCTGCAGGATTCAGAGGGAGCATGGCCCTGAGGACACCTCGACCCCAGACTTCTGACCCCCAACACCGTGAGATCACACGTTTCCTCTGTTTAAGCCCCTGGAATGTGGTGCTCTGTAATAGTCATCCTAGCAAACCATAGAGAGTGCTGGAGATACCAAAGCCAAGATTGGAGGGTCCTGGGGGTGGGGGTGGGAGGGGTGAGGGTAAAAATGGAGGCGTGGAGCTTCCCAGATGGAGTACCGCGAGAGCACGAGGACAGAGGGAGCAGAGAAAGGAGACTTGGAGAGATGGCGGGGAAGAGCAATGTCTTCTGCTCCATTTGGGGTTCTGCCAGCGCTGGTGGCTAGTGAGCTCCTCCTGCTGAAAGGCCGATGACGGAGCAGACCCTAGTGATGCAAGAGACTTTGCAAACTCACCTCGTTGAGCTGTGGAGACCACTGGCTCCTGGGCTTCCCGGGGTGTAGACTGACTAACCATCCTAGTTTGTGTAGGACTGAGGGGTTCCCAGGATATAGACTTGCAGGGCTAAACCCAGCAAAGCCTAGGGAAAACTGCTATGAGCTGGTTTGCCCTACCTGGGAGTGACCTTGAAGGAAGCTGCTCCGTTGGATCAATGTAAAAACTCAAGGAAGATTCCCTTTGGTGGATGATGTAGGCTGCCCTCCAGTGACACCACAGAGCTGATGGGTTTGGCCAGGCACAATGAAGGAGTGGCAGTGGTGCACCTTAGACAGAGCTCAGAACAGAGGCCAGACCAGGGTTCTTCCTAACCGAGAAACTGCCTGGCATGACTTCTCCATCCCACTCCTCCAGAATCTGCTAAGAGCATCTGTAGGCGGTGGAATACGGCTCCCCCCATAGATAGTCTCATGTTACCCGATAGGGCAAAGGTAAGAATCTTGAGAGGAGGAGTTTATTCTGGACCATCAGGGGGACCCTACATGCCTTTACAAGCATCTCTGTTAAAGGGGTGAGAGGGAGACACACGGAGGGGAAGGTGAGGAGGCAGTTGGAGCGATGCAGCCACTGCCCAGGAGTGCCCGGGCCACCACCAGAAGCTGGATGAGATGAGGAACGGATGGGCCTCTGGAGCCCCCAGCGGGAGTGTGGTCTGTGGACGCTTTGATTGAAGACTTCTGGCCTCCAGAATTCTGAGGAAGGAAACTTCTGTTGTTTCAGGGCACCAAATTGGTGGTAATTTGTTACAGCAGTCCTAGGAGACTAATTGCAGCACCAAGATCTTAGCTTTCCAGCCACGGGATAAGAGAACCCACATCCGGGTTCTTCCCCTCTGATCCAGCTGCATCTCCATAACATGCTCTTGCCTAGAGTCTGCCACAGCGACAGGGAGCTGGCTGGGGGTGACTGCGTGCAGGGCAGGGTGTGTGGAGGCTGCTCAGAGTCGGCTGAGCCCCAGGTCTAGTCACAGGTAAACGGGAACCAACCTTCTGCCGTGTTTGAGAATCAAGGCTACTTCCCCTGCAGTTGAGAACTGGTTTTGCCAGGCAGCTGGTGTTTTGGAGGGACATAGGCACCCAGGGCTTCTGGCAACACGATGGGGAAAGAGACTGGAGGGAAGGCTTGGCGGTGGAGCGGGTGTTAATTCATTCTAACAGCCTCTCCCTCAGGCTCAGCCTTTTCCAGCTTGCAAGGTGTCTCCATATCCGATCCTGGTAAGGGCCGGGGAGGTGGGCAGAGGGAGCGCTGAGGATTGGGAAGACAAGGTTGGGAGGCCTGGAGTAGGTGTGACTGGCCTGGGCCTCACAGCTGTGGGCGAAGGTGGGACCAGCTGCCTGGAATCCAGTGCTCATTCCTCAGCTCTCAGGGCTAACTGTTGGGCTCAGGCAGGTGCCACTAGTCAGGAGACACCTCTGTTTTGCATTGGGGAACAGTTCCTGCAGCACCCATTGTTTCCGTGAAGAGCTGTCTCAGGCTGGGTTCCCCAAGAAGTAGACTCTGAGCATGGGCCTTGTTAATAGAAAGTGTGTGTGTGTGTGGTGTGTGTGGGGAGGGTGGGTGGGGGTTGGGGGGGGGTATTAGGCCTGTGGAAGGGAGGAGAAGGAAGTAGGACCGGGTGGAGGAAGAAGTTGAGCTGCAATGCCATCTTCAACGATGGCCTTAGCCAACCCCACGGAGAGCTCAGGGCACTTCAGAACCCAGTGCCCCAGGAAGGCAGAGCTCGAGGAGCCTCAGACGTCGCACAATCCTACCTTCTCATGGTAGAGCAGCCAGGCCCAGGCTCAGGAGGGCAAGGACATGCCCAAGGCCGCCCATAAGTGTGACAAGGCGCAGCTCCCCACAGTCGCGCCGTGGCCCCGCCTTCCCTCTGCTTGACCTGAATTGCTCCTCTTCCAGGAGTTGCCCCTGATTAGCCCATCAGCTCCTTCAATCTCTTTCTCAGCAAGGACAGCTACACTCTGCAGGGAGCACTTGGTGGTAACCGCCAAGCCGGAATGTCAGCCTTCCCTGTGCCCCTGACAAGTTCACGGAGTTTGAGTTCAGAGAGACCTGAGCTCCAGTTCCTGCCCCGTCACCACTGATGTGCTGGGCGACCACACCAACTGCCTTTCCGTCCCCGAGCCTCAGCGTTCCCATCCACAAGACTGTTAAAGGGATTAGAAATACCTTCCGCACAAGGTTGCTGTGAGATTAAATTAAATCATAATCGCGAAAGAGCTTATCATTATTATTTCCCCAGGGCATTACTTCATCTTGACTAACCGGAAGCTCTTTGAGAATAGATTCAGTATTCTCTCCCCTCTTTGTTCCGCAGGAGGCTCTTAGGATGGGGCTGGGAACACAGCGAATGCTCAGCAAACACATAGCGAAGTGAGTGTATGTGTGTGTGGGTGCCTGTGAATTCCTTTCAATTAACTACAGTTAACCCTTCTTACGAGATATAATATCAGGACAACTAACATGGCCTGAGCAATTATCCCATGCCAAGTGTGTCTCGTTTAACCCTCGAATATCCCTACGAGCAGATTTTATATCCATTTTAACAAGGGAGGAAATTGAAATTCAGAGAGGTCAAGTAACTTGCCTCACGTCACACAGCTAGCAAGCAGTGGAGCCAGGACTTGAAATTGGGACTGTCACTTTAAAGCCCATGCACCTTTCATATGCCAAGAGACACTTTGCCAGTGTCTCCATAAATTCCGTGTCCCGAAGCTGTTGAGTTCAGAACCACGGGCAGTTGACTCGGGGTATGGTGGAGTCCTGTGAGAGTGATCTGTTTGTAGGAAAGACAGCTGTGGAGGGCAAGAGGCGTCGTGGCTCCTGGCCAGCAGCCAGCAGCCTTTCCAGATCTATGAGCTCTGGCTGGAGGGCAATCTCTACCCTGGTTCTAGCAGCCTGACCTCAGGTCCTGCTTGACTCCCACCGTCCCCACCTGATTGGAGAGGACCTGGCATACAGCAGGTGCTCAATAAATATAATTAGTATTATTGCAATTGCTGAGCACCAGCCCTCAAATCCTTCAGCCACGGGCAGGGGCAGAGCCAGGAGAGTCCACAGTTTCCATGCCCCGAGACCATGGTAGGGAAACCACCCATGGAGCCCTCAGCAAGGGGCAGCCCCTGCAGTGTGGGGTGAAGGAAGCTATGCCCAAGTCCCTTACAGATTGGCAGGTAGTAACATTGCCCTTGACCGTGTGTTTCTGACCACCCTGGCAGCCCAGTGGGTGTTTCTTGGTCACATTTTGTGGCTCTTACAGTTGTATTCCTGGGGTGTGTAGAATGTCTGCAGACTCTGCAATTCAAAAATCTGGCTTTGAACCCCAACTCAGGCACTTCCAAACATCACACAGCATGTACCATGTGCTGGGCACCAGGCTCAGTGCTCTGCATAAATGAGCAATTTACTCTTTGTATCAGCCATGTGAGGTGGGCACTGTTGTCATCTCTATTTTAGAAATGAGGAGCGAAGCACAGGAAAGTTAATTGTTCAAGTTCACACAGCCAGCAGAGTTGGGATTTGAACCCCAAGCCACTGGCTGTGGCTGCTATTTATTTATGGTTGTTCTAAGTGTCTTCTGTGTATTATTAACTCATTTAACCTCAGAGAAATCCCATGAAGTAGGAATTATTCACCCCCCCCCCCACTTTACAATGGTCATACTGAATCTCAGAGAGAGAGATTGTTTTCCCTGCAAGATCATAAGGGAGGCAGCATAGTCTGATTGTAAAGAACAGGAGGATCTGCAGTTGGATTGTCCAGGGTTCAAATTCCATCCCCACCGTTTACTAGTTGTGTAACCTTGAGCAACTAACTTAACATCTCTGACCCTCAGTAAAATGGAGGTAATCATATATTATAGGTTTGTAGGGCATCAATAATAATAGTATATATTAGTTACTGTGAGATAGCCTCTACCATAAGCATGCTTCCTTGCAATTTGATCTGTTACAACAACCCCATGATTCTATTGCTAGTTCTGTTTTAATGGATGAGGCACAGAGAGGTTATGAGACTTGCTTATAGTCACACAGCTCACCAGTGGCAGAGCTTAGATCCTGGACAGTTGCTTGGGCAGAATGGCTCCAGAGTCCATGGTCTTAACTATTGCACTGAATTGATAACATATGTAACCAGTTTATGGAACGAGCTGAATTTGGTAGGCTGAGAAGATAAATTAACATTCCACTCTGTCCCATTAATTCATTCTCATGGATAATTCTTTCTTAATCTCAGATGACATCTTCAGCAGGTCCTTAGTTTTTGTATTTACTCTTAGGGATTAATAGGCGGTCTCCTCCCTTCCCTACCCCCAGTTAGTAATGAGTCTGCTTCTCTGAATTGTCAAAGCTTTCGTCTTAGACCCAATTCAAAACCAGGTCATCTTCCCAGCCGTTTCTTAGCGTGGGCCTCCCTCAGAACACCTGCGTGGACAATGGTCACACTGGGCTTCTCTCCACGTTTCGGCTCCAGGCCGCTGTACCTGCTGTCCTCTCCTGACCCCTGCGGGTTTCCCCAGGGGAGGGGTCACAGCGAAGGGCCATGTGGCTGGAGGGGCACTGCCTGGGGCTGGGCCTTTTTAAACGCTGGTCCTTTCTCTCATGGGACACTTTGGTGGGTTTCTTTGGGACCTAAATGGCAGTTCTCTGACACGGAGCCCCTGGCTTCCAGCTGACCTTCTCCTATGAGCCTCTCGGGCGGAATCAGCTCATCCTCGGGAGGGTCTCTTTGTGTGGACACGGACCCTTCCCCTGTGGCTGGCGGTTCGGGAGGATAGAGGCCGTCTCCAGAACAATCCAGGGACTACCAGGTCTTGGAAGCTACACTTTCTGGCACCTGGGCCCGGTGTGTCCTACAGAGCTGACGCAGTGACCTTCACACTCCCAGCGTGGCTGCTGCAGCTGGTGCCACAAAAATCCAATTTCAAATAACAACACGTATTTGAATATCGCAGGCTCCAGCTCTAAGTTTTATCCCTGCAGTTCCTGCATGCTCCTGCTGACAGCATCCCTGCGCTCCAGGAGGGCCCTAAAATAGTCAAGGCACATCAGCTTCCTTCCCAGGGTGACGTGGGCAGCAGGACATAAACCCTCTTCGTAAGGGAAAACACGCTTTCGCTTTTATTTCTGAAAACGTATGCAAAATTTCCATGACACAGACACTCGTTCTTAGCAGTAACTTTTATTATGAAGAGTCTCTTCTCCCCCAAGTAAAATAGGAACTCATGAGAGTGTTTGCCAAGGTTGGGGACAAGACTGGGCAGAAAGAGGTCAGGGTGAGATTTGTCGCTAGAATCTGCCCCCTGGCTGAGCTAAGCGAGAGGCTCCCCGGGTGTATATTCCTTAATGTGGTCACCACAGACCTGAGGTGTGTGTTCAGAACCCAAACCCTAATTCAGGCTTCAGCACTGATTGGCTGCAGGGATTCGGGCAAGTCCATTCCCCAGTGTGGGCCTCCGTTTCCTCACCTTGAAATGACCGCGATCGGATGTTGCTGGTGATGGAGAGCAGCGCCACAACCCCTTTGGAGGGCAGAGTGGCCGGGTCCAGCAGGACTGAAGATGCGGCCTGACCGAGACCCGGCGAGCCCACGCCGAGGTGTCCACCCGCGGGACAGCCTCACGAGTGTGCAAGGATGTCACCACAGCTCCGCCTGCAAGGACCCAGCGGGAGACACTGAAGTGTGGGAGTGAGTACCGCGTAGTGTGTTCATCTGATGAGACTGAAAGCAGTGAATAGAAATGAGGCGGAGCGTGCAGCAGCGAACAAAGCTCAGCTCGTCACCTCGAATGCGAAAGTGGGATGGTTTGTGGAACCCTGTACCCCTCGTGCAAACCAACACACGTCCAGAAATACAACATATCACCGTGGACTCCGTGCCTACACAGAAGTTACAAGTGAACAGGAAAGGTGTGCATCCCATTCACGGTAGTTGTTGCCGGGGCAGGAATTGGGAACGGGGGAAAAGGACTTAGAATCCGACTGTAATGTCACACACATACACACAACATTAACAAGTTGTCAATTCTGGGTGGTGGATAAAAAAAGCGTACAATGGATGCTGGTTGTGTATTTTCCCTGTATCTTTACATTTTCCCCAAGAAAATTAAAAGTGGAAACTTACCAATAAAAATAAGCTGGGGAAGACTCATAGGTAGAAAGAGGGTAATTCAGTCTTTTGGTCCCAATGTGGCAGGCCTCTCGGAGTGAAGGAGGGTGGGCTGAGGCGTCAGGTCCTTGGGGTGTCCCCCACCTCGGGACCTTCCCTCATGGCCGCTCTCTCTCTTCCTCCTGAGCCGTGGATGCCTGTGAGCAGCTGTGTGGCTGGGCTCGTGCACATGCAGGCCAGGGTGGGGGCACAGCAGCTCAGCGAAGCTGGGCCCACTCGCGGAGAGAGGGAGGCAACAGAGGAACTGAGTTTGAAGGATCCACGGGGGAGTCCTCCAGGGTGAGGGAGGGGCTGGGTCACCTTGGATGCGACCTTTGCATAAATGCCTCTCCATTTCCCCTCAGGCCCCGCACATCTGCTCCTGGCGGCTGTTGATTAAAGTGCAAAATGGGGCTTTTCACTACCCCCACGGGCAGCCTTCCTCCAAAAGGCCCAGTAGAGCAGTTCTTGTGGAGATTTTTATGGGTCATGTTTTAAAAATTACAACCAAATTAAATGTGTGCTGATTTAATTAGCGTGTGTAAGCCGAGGGACTCCTTTATGGTTCCTGCTCCAGGGTCCTGCGCAAATGCCTTCTCTCTGGGAACTGCTGTTCTCGCCACTGACAGACGGGCGGGCTGGCCCTCCCCTGAATGCCTGCAGGTGAAGCGCTCTGTCAGAGCGGAAGCTTTCTGGGATCATCAAAGTCCGAGTCCTTCTTGTGCAGAAGAGAGGCTGAGGGCCGGGGAGGGACCGCCAGCTACTCAGGATCAGTGCCTGGGCAGGTGTCTCAGTGGCTGTGGCAAGAAGAGCCTCTTGTCAGCTACTGTGAGGGACAGGACACTGGGCTTCAAGGCCTGGGGGGCAGCCCTAGGCCCCAGAGACTCCAATAGCCACAGCCCATGGAGAAGCTGGACTAGGGCACGTGGCAGATGGAATCAGGCCCTTCCACAGACATCCTCACCCTCAGGTCCCGTATCTGTAACTGTGTCACCGTACATTCACATGATGAAAGGGACTTCGTAGAAGTGATTGCATTAAGGATTGAATAGAGGGAGAGTGTCCTGTATTAGCCAGGTGAGCTCCAGGTGATCACAAGGGGTTTTATAGGAGGGAGGTAGGAGGGTAAGAGTCAGAGGAGATGTGACAATGAAGCAGAGGAATTGTGTGTGTGTGTGTGTGTGTGTGTGAGAGAGAGAGAGAGAGAGAGAGAGAGAGAGAGAGAGAGAGAGAGAGAGAGAGAGAGAGAGACAGCAACCAGACCAGTTGCCTCCCGCATGCGCCCCCCTGGGGTGTGAACCTGCAACCTAGGTACATGGCCTTGACAGGGAATCAGAATCAGACCCACGATCCTTCAGTGCGCGTACCCGCTGATGCTCTAACCACTGAGGAATGCCAGCCAGGGCCAGGCTGACAGGATTTGAAGATCCAGAACCTGGTCTTGGCCTCCGTTCTTAATTCTCCAGGCTGGGCCTGGGTTTTCATTCCTTGCCTTCCCTGACAGCGGACCCTGACACGAGGCACACTGCCTGCATCATGTTCCAGGATGCGGGACCTGGGGTGACTGACGGACAGGATCTCAGTCAAGCCGGCAGCCTTGCTCACTGACATCAAGGCAAGGAACTGATAGCTCATGCTTGGAACTGGCTCCGGGCGTGAGTGCAGAGGGTGATCCCATAATGGGCGGGAGCAAAGTGGTGGGGCAGACGCCTGGGGCAGCACTTAGTCCCGTCTCCCTGTTTCCCTCTGTTTTGAGGTTAGCATCAAGCGCTAGGGCCAGACTTGGGTGTCTCCACCACACAAGAAACCTACCTTTCAGGTTACTTGAATTAGACGGACTTCAGTTTTATAGTTGCAAAAGTTGATAACTCCTTAGAGACCATCTCTGGGCCATTAGACTATCTTTGCTCTAATTTGTATGCTGTCATCTCCAAACCTAACGGGGATGTATTCAGAGTCTTAAGCCTGTTCTTTGGGTCCAGAAGGTGTCACTCCACCTGGGCTTTGATGCTAGGCTACGGCTGCAGAAAGATTAATCATGCCGCAGCCAAGAGAACACTTCAGAGGAAATCACTGTCCAAAGGATAATTCTCCAAAGGAGTCTCCCGCCCGCCTCCTCAGACCTTCCTTTTTTCTTTCTTTCAGATGACAGGAGGAGCTCAGAGAGATGCAAGTAGTTGATTGCTGGGCCAACGGGTCAGATGCTGAGAAGGGGGCATCTGTACGAATTTCAGAGTCTTCCCGCCCCCTTTCTTTGCATATAGGTGCTAGGATAAATTCTAGACCCCTTACCCTGATATTGAAGTCTACTCTCATCGGGTACCAACTCCTTCTCCAGGTTTATCTCTAACCATTCCTCCCTTTCCTTGCATTCTAGGTTGTTGCACAAAATATTGGTTATGCCTTCAAAGTCCTGTGCATTTTAAAACTGCTGAACTTTTGAATTGCCTAGAACAGCCTCTGGACTTGAATTTTTATGGAAAATCCCCAACTATTCTTCAAGACCTGACACAAATGTCTCCCTCTCAGCCAAAGCCAGGCGCTGCTCCTTCAGGCAGACTCAGTTCATCCGACCTCTGTGTTCCCATTACACTTGGCACATCCTGAGTTGTAACACATTGCATTTCAGCATTTTGCCTCTCACCCCGTGTCTCCCACTGCAAGGCTGCCCTGGAGATGGGGAGTGGGTTCTCAGATAAGGTAGAGAATGAAAGATGCTTATGGGAAAAATCCAAGACATTTACAGATACAGAGTAAAGCTTTGTCCTGTCTCCTTCTTCCCAAGAAGTGGGACTTTCCCTCACTGATCTGTTGGTTCCTTGAGGACAGGGAACATCTCACATCCTATTTCTGTTTTCTCATCTTGGGTATAGCGCTGTTCCTGGCACAGAGGCGCTCGATAAATATTCATGGGATGAATGGCTGAACGAGTTAACACTTGCTAGAGTTTTGAGAGGACACCTGGCGAGGGGCACCTCTCTCCCTCAGCTGAATTCCGAACTAAAAGGGAAGGAACAGAATAGGCGGAGTAGCATCGACATGTCACTGAAAAGGGCCAGGTTAGGAGGTCACATCTTAGTAGAAAGTGAAGAGGGCTTGGTGATCCCCACCTCCACTCTACACCTTGGCACCACCCAACTGAGAGGAAAAGCTCCAATCTGCAGGCCATGCCACCATCTCCCCCTGGTCTGGGTGGAGGAGGGAGGAGAAAAGGAAGGGGTTCCTCACACCCAAGGTATGAGAAACAGCGGAACAGGAATGCTACCACCAAACTGGTTGTTTACTCTAATCCCATGGGGAGGGTTAGTATAACATTTAGGGGAAGTCCCCCTCCCCAGCAATAAGGAGACAGGAAAAGGCTTTACCTTGTAAGTGTAAACATCTGGGATTTTTTTCTGTAAGGATCTTTCATTTTCTGCCCTGTCTGAGAACCCATTCCCCATTTCCTGATCAACCTTTCAGTAAAAAATAAAATAAAATTCTTTCTCTGTATTGTCTCCCCTCAACCACTTCATCCTCTTTATACTTGATGGAATTCCTTAGTTACTGTTTTCCACTCTTTCACCTTCTCACAAATGATGTGTGATCTTGGTGGACTCACAGCCAGAGGTGTTAGTTCCTGCGGTTCCAGGGGGGGAGATGCAGAGCGAGCCTACACCTTTCCAAGCGTCCGGTCCTTTGTGTGGCAGACACTGCACCTGTGCTGAGGCAGGGAGCTTCGTCAGCAGGGCCCAGGACTTCAGGAGAACCATCTAGTGGAGAAGGAAGATGCGGGAAAAGAAAATGACAACTGATAGGGGCACTCAGCTCGATAGAGGGAAGCACAAGACACTGTGGGGTATAGATTTGGGGCTAATTAGTTTTATTTGAAGTAGGAGAGGGTATGAATTTTACAGGTAAAGGAAACTCAATGGGTAATCAGGATATGCTTCCTAAAGGAGTTTTACAAAATAAAGGAATGGTGTGTGTGTGTGTGTGTGTGTGTGTGAGTGTGATATTTTAATAAAGAGCTTATACAAGCCCAGAAGTCGTGCTGTGCGGCTGGAGGATGACATTGTTGTTGGAGAGTGACTAGAAAGGGGCTGGAGAGTTAGGAGAGGACTGGACAACTTGGGAAATCAAAGAGAAATTTTTGAGAAACATTCATTTTTAGGGGATACGGCTTTTTATCCCCCAACATGCCTTACCCCCTAATCTTCTGCTGGAGACAGTGTTCAGAAATGAGACAGAGCTAAGCCTCGACCCTGAAGGGCAGGCCAGTGACAACCCCACTTTGGAAGCTTACTCCCTGAGTTTGAGCCTTTCCAAGATCCCAAGGCAGGAAGGGGTAGACAGTAGGAGACCGCGGGAGAGTTGAGAACTTGGTTCTAATGAAGAGTGCTGGCATGCTCTGTTACTCACAGACTAGTGCAAAACTGTGCTCTCCAGAAGCTGACTCTGTGACTCAAAGTTGGTAGGATTAACAGGCACTTCCCCCTCTTCAGAATCATTATTTCTGAAGCACAGAGGAGCCAAACCTTGAGTCTTTATTGTACTATGTGATGACAATGTCATCTTCCAGGATGTGCTTTAATTGCCACGGGGTGTACCGGTGCCAGCTCAGAGGCTAGGGTCCTTGGGCTCAGCTTGGAGCTAGGGCCTCTCAAAAGGAAGCTGCTCGATACAGAGGCAGAGCAGCATCGAACAGACTGTCAAACTACAGTAGGAAGGCCGGGTAGGGTTGCGGTGGGTGGTAAGAGATCAACCGAAGGACTTGTCTGCATGCACATAAGCATAACCAATGGACACAAGACACTGGGGGGTAGGAGAGGCCGGGGGAATGTCAAGGGGATGGGTAAAAAAGGAGACATATGTAATACACTGTAATACTTTAAGCAGTGAAAAAAAAATTAAAAAAGGAAGCTGCTCACTATAGTCTGAAAGTCAGACGGTACAACTGAAAATTCTCATTTCATGGAGATTACAATTCACCTGAACATTATTATTGTCTATTTTTTACACATGGTGGAAAACATAGCTATTTCCAATACCCTTTGCCTTATACCCCTTTGTCTCTGGCAAGTCGTTCTCTTTCTGCTGCCAGAGTTAGCATCTGTCATTTTCTCGTTCACCTCTGGGCACCCACGGGGATGATATGAAGTCTAACCATGATTCTGCAGTCTCTAAGCTTCCCAAGTCATCGATTCTGTGGCCACTGAGAAAGTGAGACCCGTGAGGGTGGGGCAGAGGCCTGGGCTGGATAAAACTGGTGGCAAGAAGTGGTTTCTGAACTGGGATCCACCAGAGGGCTTCAGTGGGTCTTTGATGCCCAGAAATTATTTGTGGAAGTGTGTGTGTGTGTGTGTGTGTGTGTGTGTGTGTGTGTGTGGGTGGGTGTACCTGGTCAGGTTCCCAAGGGAGAGGCTTGTGATTCTTCCAAGTGAGTTAAGACGTTCAGGATAAAGAGAGGAGAGCAGACTTAGAGGCCAGGGGTAGGAAACGATACAGAAGATGCCAGGAAAGGAAAGATTTATCTTAAAAGAAAACCTTTCTAGTAACAAGGGAGGTCATTGGTTAGAGAAAAGCCCTCCGTGGTCAAATCAGGCCACACTACCCTCACTCCTTGATGATAAGAGGAATTGCAGCCAGATTAATACATAGCGATTAAATTTATTTAGTACGTACTACGTATCAGATAGTAAGTTAAAGTCTCGCTCTATATAATCCTGAAGGAAACCCTGTAAGGAAGGTATATTTATTATTCTTGTTCTATAGATGAAGAAACTGAGGCTCAGAGAAGGGAAGCAACATTACACCTTAGCTGTATGAAAGCCAGAATCTGAAGCCAGAAAATGTGGCTTCCAACTCTTTTTTAAAAATATATATATATTATTGATTTTTTACAGAGAGGGAGGGAGAGGGATAGAGAGTAGAAACATCGATCAGCCGCCTCCTGCACACTCCCAATTGGGGATGTGCCCACAACCAAGGTACATGCCCCCGACCAGAATTGAACCTGGGACCCTTGAGTCCGCAGGCCAATGCTTCATCCACTGAGCCAAACCGGCTAGGGCGACTTCCAGCCCTTTATGACCTGCGTGGTATTTCATCCAGAAGCTTGTTAAAGAAACAAGCATACAAGTAAGCATAGTTATTACGATAATTTCAGCAAGTAGGAATTTCAGGTGGTGATAAAGCTTCAGGTGGCATGGAAGGCGGAATAATGGCCTCTAAAGCTGTCCACAAACTGATCTCTGGATTGGGAATACATTAGGTTACATAGCAAGGAAGGAGTAAGGTTTCTCATGTAATTCAAGTTCTTAATCTGCTAAGGAGACTATCCTGAATATCTTGGCAGACCCGCTGTAAGCACAAGGACCCCTGGAAGCAGAAGATAGGGCTACAGAAGAAAGGCACAGAGAGATGCATCATTGCTGCTTTTGAAGATGGAGGAAGGGGCTGCGAGGCAAGGGATGTGGACAGGGTAGATTGTGAGAATCTGGAAAGGTCAAGGAAGCGAATTCTCCCATAGAAAGAAGCCTCTAGAAAGACGTCATCCCTGAGATCACGACATTGGAGTTGAGACCGGCATGACACAAAGCAGCCAATTCTGAACTATCCGAGAGAAAAGCTTCCAGGTGGAGCAAAGGACTGGCAGTGATGTTGAGCTGCTGACTCCAGAAACAATGAGAAGGTCAGTGTACAGACTTGCTGCTCAGTGTGGTCCACGGGCCAGTCGCATCGGCATCTCCTGGGTTAGAAATGCAAATCTGTGTGGTCCCATCCGAGATCGATCGCAGCAGCTTCCTAGGGGTGGAGTCTAGGTATCGGCTTTGGGCAAACCTTTCTTTCTTGCAACAATCACACTTGCAGAAAAGTTGAAAGTCTACTACAAACACGTCTGCTTTCTTTAGCCACTTAAAAATAAAGCACTGCCCTGGTGCCCTAGCATCATCCAATATTTTAATGTCTATTTACTATAAACAGGGCATTTGCCTACACAAACACAACGCCATCCTGGAACCAGGAGGCTGACAATGGCACAGTGTGCACCTCCTCTTGGGAGCCGGCTCAGAGCTCTCCAGATGCTCCAATAACCTGTTTTGTAGCCAAGCGGTCTACTGCAGAGCCGCGGGATGCATTTCGTTTTCATGTCCTTTCTGTCTCCTTCAGTCTGGAAAAGTCCCCCCAGTTTTTCCTTGACTTTCCAGACCTTGCCACTTCCGAAGATTGCAGGACAGTTATTTTGGGCCTGTCTGATGCTCCCTCGTGATTAAATTCAGGTTCTGCTTCGTTGGCAGGAGGAGCACAACAGTGACTCTGCAGTCTCCTCGCAGCCTGTCTGTGGGTGAGCGTGTCCGTTGGTCCCATTGCTGGAGGCGATCGCTGTGATCACTTAGTAAAGATGGTGCCTGCCGGGCTTCTCCACTATGAAGTTACCCTTGGTCATAAGCAGGTGTTTTGTAGGAAGGCCTCTTGAGAGTATGTAGCTATTTTATTCCTCATCACATCTTCAACTTATTAATTTATATTATATGCCTAGATGAGCTCATGGTTTCCCATTGTATTCAATGGGTTCTAATCTGTTACCAGCATAGTTTAATCTGATGCTCAAATTATCTCATTATTGACCAATGGGAGTCCTTTGTGTGCTTTTGACATGTTTCCATCATCCTTTAAGGACTACCTTGCATTTGGGAGCAAGATGTTTTAGGTATATCTTGTGCCTTCCCTGCCCCAGGCCTGGAATCAACCATTTTTCCAAAGAGCCCTTTCTTATTTCATTTTAGTGGAAAATGGTACTTAGAAGCCAAGATCTAGGTGCCAGATATGTTCATTGCTATGAGAGTGTCACTGCATTCAGGCCTTTTCAGAGGACGGAGCTAAAAAATATATGTAAGGTATTATATTATATATTTTATATGATTGTATATGTGTGTATAGATACACATATTATTATATATTACAAATTTTTATAATTATACTAGAGGCCCAGTGCATGAAATTTGTGCAGGGAGGGGGGAGGGATAGAAGGGGAGGGCAGGCAGGGAGGTCCTTCAACCCAACCTGCACCCTCTCTAATTTGGGAGCCCTCAGGGAATGTGCTACAGATGGCTTGGGCCCACTCTATGTGGTTCCCTGCTCTCTGTGGGGCCTGTCTGATCCACACCATGGGGATGGGCAAGCAGGCCCTGCTGGGTGCTGCCTGTGGGTCTGATTACTTCCTCCCCGGTCTCCCCCCTTGCCTGCTCCCGGGTTGCCACTGCCACCGCCCAGTAGGCCCTGCTGGGTGCTGCCTGCAGCTCCCCTTGCCTGCTGGGCTCACTGTTGCCAGGGTGACGCTGCCAGCATCCTCCCAGCCACTATGGGCCCCACCAACTTTGTCATGGAGTGATGGTTAATTTGCATACTACTCTTTTATTAGATAGGATATAATTATTTATCACATATATGCACACTTACACACATTACCTTTTTATTTTTCTATATTTATCTATAAATATTGGAAACCATGAGTTCGCATGAATACAACTAATTCAAATTCAACATCATGAGGTTCATTCTAGTTTTCTCCTTTTCAGTGTTCATACTCCCTTCCCCAATAATGACGAACTGGTGTGTCAGTTCCCTAGGGCTATTGTAGCAGAGAACCACAAACTGGGGGGCTTAAACAACAGAAAAGTATTGTCTCCCAGTTGTAGAGGCTGGGAGCCCAAGGTCAACTTATTGATGACTCCTGGGTTGGCATCATCCATTGGCTTTGAGGGAGAATCTGTTCCACGTCTTGCTCCCACTTCGGGTGGTTCTCTGTGATCTTTGGCGTTCTTGTTTCGTAAATGCATTTCCCTGACCTCTGCCTCCTACTCTCCTTGTGTATATGTCTGTGCTCAAACTTGCCCTGCTTGCAAGAGCATCAATCATGTAGACTTGGGGCCCACCCTAAGCAGGTACAACCTGATCTTAACTAATCCCATCAGCACCCCCTCTTTCCAAATAAAGTCACATTCTGAGGTACTGGGGGTTAGGACTTCAATATATGAATTTTGAGGGGACACAGTTGAACCCTCAAT
The DNA here is from genome assembly GCA_004026665.1 of Murina feae. Lineage (NCBI taxonomy): Eukaryota > Metazoa > Chordata > Mammalia > Chiroptera > Vespertilionidae > Murina > Murina feae. The sequence continues at coordinate 23,481 of PVJC01005303.1, forward strand.
ATTCGGCTTTTATTGTTCTTAATGTTTACTTGATTAATCCTCCTGAATGTGACCAATCTTCCCTCTTGGCTGTCATCTTCTACTCCCACCCCTACCCCTGCAATGGGACCCACTTACCTTGCTTGGGCTCTGAGTTCTCATTTCAAGCGCTGCCCTACCCCTGTATAGATGTCATCTGCCCACTTGGGTTCTGGCACTCCATGCCAGCCATTGTCTAGGGGGCTGCCCTTCTCGCCTTGCTTGGGCTCAGGCTCCTGACACCAGGATACCTCCTCAGTGAACACCCCTCCCTCGCATGATGTCCTTTGTAGCCTGTCTAGTTCTGTCACCTCGTGCAAGGATGCCCCTCTCAGGTGGTATCCTCCTCATCCTTACTTGGGTAGTGACATCCCATGTTGTCTCCCTCCCTCTCATATGGATACCCTCCTCACCCTGTTAGGGTTCTGACACCCTGTGGGAGCCAGTCCCCATGTGTCAGCACCCCCCCCCCAACTCTGGGCCACCATTCCTGCCCTCGCCTCACTGCAGATGCCTACCTTACTCCGTGCACATAATAGAATGTTCCGGCAGGATGGACGCAGAAGAGAGCATGGGGGAGGAGAAGGAGAAGGAGGACCCGGAATCTGGGTGTGGACAAGCTTTCCTGAGATTCCTAGGCGTCCCAAACCCTGTGAGCCCCGGTGTGGCATCAGTGAGCAGGATGTCACAGCATGTGTTGGAGCGCAGCAAAGCCAGCTCCTGGGGAATCCTGCAGGCTTTAGCCAGGAGGGTCTGTTTTCTTTATTTATTTTTGAGTTGACAAAAATTGGTTTATCTGGGGCAGAAATGCCATCCAGCACATATGAATGAGCTCCAGTCTCTTCTCTTGGAAAGAGCAGGAGTCATCAGTTACCTAATCATTGTGTCCCTCCCTCCATTCTTCCCTCCAGCCTTTAGCTTCCACGCTCCCCCCCCCCTTCCCCCTCTAAAGTACCAAGGGCACTTTCCCGGCAGCCCTTTCCCTCCCGTCTCTGTTTCCCCTGCCATGCTTCTTGCAAGTGTTTCTATGTCTTTGCCTTCATGCTGTTCACACCGAGACCCAGTGCAACCTGGCTTCCACTCGGGAGCTCTGTTTTTATTCTGCGTACACAGGAAGCCACCGGAGGGTTTTAAGAAGACAAACATACCTTGGCTTATGCTGTAGAACGATCCCTCTGGCTACTGCATGGGGCATAGGTTTGAAAAACTCCTAAGAGGAAGCAGGATGGTTAGTCAGGAAGCTGCCCCATTGCCAGCCGAGAGGGTGCTGGTGCACACTGGGTGGCAAGGGGGGAGTTGATGAAAAGTGGCCAGATTGGGGACATGTTTGGATGGCAGGGTGTTCGGATGGATTGGAGGTGGGGGCCGGGGATGGGGTAGGGGAGAAAGCAGCACCACAGAAGATGGCTGGGGCTCGAGGGGATGGCAATTGTGCAAGTGACTAGAGGCAGAGCAGGTTTGGAGAAGAGGGGTACCCAGGAGCCCCACTGGCTGATATTTTGTTTGACAGCCTCACCTGTATGGCGATATCATATAAACCACTGGCACTATCAATCTGGAGCAGGGGTCCTCAAACTTTTTAAACAGGGGGCCAGTTCACTGTCCCTCAGACAGTTGGAAGGCCCGACTATAGTTAAAAAAAACCACACAAAACTATGAACAAATTCCTCTGCACACTGGACATATCTTATTTTGAAGTAAAAAAACAAGGCTGCAAAAACACCCGGCGGGCCGGATAAATGTCCTCGGCGGGCCGCATGTGACCCGCGGGGCTGTAATTTGAGGACCCCTGATCTGGAGTGTAGGGATGGCCAGGGCTGAACCTTCAGATCCGGAAGTCATTGGCAAATAGGTCTCCTGGAGGAGCCACAAAAGTGGTGTTGGCTCAGAAATGTGACTTCACCACGAAATGCTACGGAAGGCTGGGGACAAGGCTGGGGGAGGTGGCAACTGTCAGGCAGGGCTTGCCAGCGAGCTGTGGACAGACGGCAGGTCACCACTTGTCAGCACTGGTCTGACACCGCCTTACAGAGCCAAGAAGAGTTGACATCCGGGCATGAATTTGTCCCCACGACAGTCACAGACGCATGGACCATGGTTAGGCCCATCAGACCAAGCCCTAAATTGAAGAACAAAATTTCCTCCAGTTTGCTGATGAGTTCAAGGACTGACTCAGAGCCCAGGCCTCCGAAGGCAGCTCCTGTCACCCTCCAATTCAGAGATTTGGCAAACATGCCATTAGTGGCTGCCCTGTAAGCGCAGGGCACTGGGGAGTTACAAATCGAGGTGACTTCTGTGACTCCATATAATCTCAAGCCAGCCTTCGGAGAGCTGGAGAGATTTTTTTAGCCGTATTTTATTTTATTTTTAAAATATATTTTATTGATTTTTTACATAAGGAAGGGATAGAGAGTTAGAAACATCGATGAGAGAGAAACATCGATCAGCTGCCTCCTGCACACTCCCTACTGGGGATGTGTCCACAACCAAGGTACATGCCCTTGGTGGAATCGAACCTGGGACCCTTGAGTCCGCAGGCTGATGCTCTAACCACTGAGCCAAACCGGTCAGGGCTTTTAACCCTATTTTATAGATGAAGAAACTAAGACTGAGAAGTTCAACCACTTGTCTGAGACCACACATCCAGGATGTGATAGAGTCAGGCCTTCAGACCAGGACTGTTGACATCTGAAACCTCCATCCCACCTTGTTCCCTGTCAGAATCTACAGCTACCTCATTGCTGCGAAAATATAACTGTTGCTGGCACGTCTTCATCAAGCAACCAGTCAGGTGCTGCTTTATCCTGGGACCTACATCATGCTCTCCCATCCGCGATCCCAGTTCTTACCCTGAGAGAGGCCGCACCCTTTCCTGAGGACTTGCCTTACTCAGGTCTTTCCTCTTCCTGTCGCCTGTTCTCTGCTGGTCGGAGTCCCTGCCTTCCAGTTCCACACCACCTGCTCAGTTACTGGTCCTTGGGTCTCACCTCCCCAGTGCTTTCTGAATGCCCAACCAACCACTTCCAGGAGGTCTCCCTGATGGCTCTGGCCTCCCTGCACTTCTCTTGGGGTCTCTAGGCTGCAGTAGCCTTGACCTCTAACCCCCAAGGAGGCAGCTGATTGATGTCACATGTCTGTGACATGTTACTCTACCAAGCAGTACACATGGCCTCATCTTGATTGTTCTGATTATAGTTACCTCCATCTCAGAGTCTTCAAGGTCAATAGTAACATCTCTTCTTAATCCAGGGGACCTGATTCAGCTTCCTGTGTACCAGCAGAAGCAAATAGATCAAATATGGACTATGAGTCATAGACTCTCACAGGACTTCAAAGGTCACCTACTTCAACCTTCTGTCTGATGTTACACTTCCCTCTCTCACATTCTTCCCAAAGTCAAATCTCCCCTGACACATGCACTCACTAACTCATCCCTTCTTTGACAGGTACCTTAATTATTTATTTCCCTTGCCCCCTTAAGAGTTGCCTAGCAGCAATAGCCTCCACTGCCCCAAAGTGACCCAGTTTAGGCCCACTCCTGCCTCCTGGTGGCCATTTATGGATTGAAGGCAATTATTTTGACCCTGAGTCTTCTCTTCAGAAAACCATCAACTTCCCCACCCCGTGTATCATCTTAGAGCTCCTCCTCTCTCCTGGCCTCCTCCCCAAGACAGCCCCCAGTTTCTTTGTCCTAGAGACTCTTTACCTTCCATATTCAATGCAGATTCAGACAAGATCCAATAAATATTTACTGAGCACCATCTTGGCGCCAGGCATTGGTCCAGGAGCTGAAGATAAAGTGAGGGACAAGACAGTAATCCAGACGGAGTCCACATCTCAAAACTCAACTGCCTTTTCCACTGTGGAGCTCTGCTCCCTTACTAGCATTGTGACACTCAGTCTCAGAGCTCTGGTCGAATTCAAAGAAGGATGAATAAGACATTGTCCCTACTCCTCAAAGCTCTGGGCTTCATTGGCTTGACCTAGTTAACAGGTCTATGTTGAATATCTCTCTCTCTCTCTCTCTCTCTCTCTCTCTCTCTCTCTCATCAACTGCAGGAAGTTCACCAATTTCTGATCCATATTGACCTGAGAAACTCACCCCAATGTCCCTCCACCCTCTTCCCTGCCCCATTGGATAGAACAACATCGCTCTGGGCTAGATAAAGAGTTATTTTCAACCAATGTGGTTAAATACTCATCAGACCACATAATTCAGAACTCACGCTTCTTCAAAATTCCCCGTTTAATACTCAGCAGAAAAAATTGCGAATCCTCCGCACAAGATTGGGTTTTATTTTTCTAGACAGGAAGCATTTTCTTTAGTCACATAATGACTTTCTTTGACATATTAATGAAGGAATGTGAATTTAAAACAGCCTGGGATGCTTCCGAGTTCTTTGTTATCAGAGGGGCTGGCCGAATGGAAGTAGCTGGAGTAACTGCTGACTGGCTGGGCTGTGTCATCATTGAATGAACTGCTTACGAAGACCGAATTTACCAAATTAAATTGCAGTGAATAATTTCTGTTCACATAACAGCAGAAATTAAACCAGTGTGGATGCGGTAGATAGGCTGTCTTATGGGGCTGACATGACATTAGAGGAGTGATATGGAGTCAGGCAGAACGAGGACATGGTCGGCAGGAAGCCTGTCCACAGAGTTGGGAAGAGACGATCCTGGGCTCTGGAGTCAAATTCCGGGTTTCCCAGTCCTTGTTGGTGAGACCTAGGGCAGGCCACCTAAGGCTCTTTGAGCTTCAGTTTTCTTATCTGTAAAATGGGCATGGATAAGGGCTACTTAGCGGTGACATATTGGATTACATTTATGGCTGCATTTGGTTACCTGCGAAGGTCAGTGTAAAGATGGTTGGTAGTTGTCATGTAGCTCCCTGTCTGAGGAAGTTGAGCTGGAACAATTAGGAGTAAGAAAGAAAGCTCTCATCTGGTACCCTACCTTCTGCAAGAGCTGGAGCTGACTGCAGACAGGACTAGAGGACACGGTGCATCTTTGGAAATAGGTTCCATTGGATATGACCAAATAGACGATTAATCCAGCGGGTTAGCGGTGGGTTGGGTTGGTTAAATATAGCCAATCCACTTGCTGTGATGCCAAAGCAAGAGATTAAAATGAAATGTTCAGCTTCTTGGTCCCCAGTGAGGTTGAGGAAAGAACAAGAAAGAGAACTTTTCCGCTTGGTCTAGCACATGTGGGTGGTCGACCAGATTACTGCTTAAAGCTGTCCCCCTCACCCCCTTTGTGGAAGGTTATTTCCTTACTCCTTAGTGTTGGCTCAGCCATGCAACTCAGTCTGGAATAGTAACAGAGTAGATGCAAGCACGGGGATGTGCTGGTGCCGCTGGCATTGCCATGAGAAGAGCATCTCCCAGATAGATGCTTCCTCTTCGTCTTGGGCTCTAGAATAAACATACAAGAAATGGACCAGAGCCCAACTTGGTAGCAAGGAACCAATTCTATCCAAACCCACAGCCCAAAGCAGAACTGCTCAGCCCGGCCCAGCCTTGTTCAGACAACCTTAGCTGACGTACAGACAGGTGCATGACATAAATGCTTATTGTTCTATGACGCTGAGATTTTGGTTCCTTGTTATGCAGCAAGAACTGGCTGATACAAGAACTGACTTTCATAGCCACTGGCTTATTTAATCTGCAGAAAACCCCCATGATTCAGATAGGTCAGATGATATTGATTCTCATTTTTATGTGAGAAAACTGAGGCTCAGGAAGAAGTGACTTGTTGTGGTCAAGAGGCAAGTCAGGCTAGAAGGCGAGCCTTTTAGTGCAAAGTTGAGGGTTCTTTCCCATGTGCGACAATTGCTTCTCTCCAGGGGAGCTGGGAGCTGGGAGCTGGGCGCTGGGTGAGCTCCCTGGATTCCCAGGAGAAGCACAAGCTTCTTCTGTTTCACAGATAACCAAAGGCCAACCTATCAGCAGGGCCAGAAGGGCGAGAGACCTCCTGGGGGCAGTTAATGATCGTCTTGTGGTTCACACTGCAGCATTTCCTGTGATTTGGGTTAGTGCCAACGTATCACTGGGCAGAGATAGAGAGCAGTCTGTCATGTATAAAATTTAACAGGCGATAATGTCTGCTACTAAATTGTATATCATTCCTAACGATGTTGTCAGCCCCTAATCAGTCTAATTTATATTGTCAACATGATATAATAGTCCCACCCGGTGGGGCCTTCGGAAATACAAGATCCAACGACGTGTGAGACCAAAGTGGATTTCCACTGGTTCTGACTCTGGAAATCACATCGGGGTTGCTGACTCCCACTGCCGAGAATCGGAGGGAAGTCTCTACACTGTCCAGCACAGGGCTGGTACTCAAGGCAGGCAGTGAGCAGCTGCTACTGCTTTGTGTTGTATTGCAGCGGAACCAGCTAGTATGAGAGATCTTGTCCTTAGAGCAGCAGAGAGGGAGGTGCGAGGTGTAGAATGCCCTTGCTGTGGTTCCTCTCCCCTCTTTTGTCATCATGACTTCTAAGAAAAGACCTGTGAGGTGCACAAAGGTGATTTTTAATGCAGTATGTATACCTCCCTGTGGGTAACACTGGAGGCCACCTGGCACAGAGTAGGTGCTTAGTGAAGGGAAATTTTCTGGGCACTCATTTCTTATCTACCCAAGGAGTTAGTCTCTGTGAAAACTATGCAAATGACGAATTTCTGTGCAGGGGTGAAGGCGAGCTAATAATATTTTGGAGAACGTGTTATGTGCTATATGTTATACTTTTTACCCATCATCTCATTTAGTCCTTCCAATGATCCCAGGTGGAAGATCTTAATGTCCCCTTTGAAGTTGAGACAACTGAAACTCAAGAGGCTCATGACTTGACCAAGGCAACCTGGCGAATAGTGACAGAGCCTCAAAGGAGCCGCGCCTCCCCCGTCACAGTCCTGCGTTCCCTCGACCCCACGAGCCTCTCTCCAAAGGAGTGGTGATCAGCATTTGCTTATTGAGAAACTCCTGGATATTGGGCATGGACTAGGCATGGACTAGACAGGGCAGTGCCTTTGTTTTTCATTCTGATGTTTTGTTGCTGGCCACACATGGCCTTCATTTCCAGTGCTAAATTCCATGCCGAAGGGCAGCACCCCAGGGAAATAATTCAGCCTGCCTGAGCTTGGTTGCCCAAATAATTCTCATGGCCTCCTTTCTCTGGGTCCACCAGAGTAATTACAAGGTCTCTTTGAGACCACAGAGCTGAGGGGTCACATGGCCTCCGACAGGATAAAGAACTGCTTAACCGCCAGCACAGTGCTTGGAACCAGTAACAGCACAGAATGCACTCATTTCCCCTGTCAGGTGGGGAAACTGCGGCTGAGGGAGGGGACTGGCTTACCTAAATGACCAGGGTAGAAAGAACAATGACCAGCTCAGAAATCACGCAGGACACCCCCCCCCGCCACCTTCTCCCTTCATGGCATAAAGTCCTTGAAGGGAATTGAGCTTTGCAGCGCTCGTGTTTTACAGCGGGGCAGGCAACGTATTCTGCAAATGTTTGCAGCCTGTGCAATCTCTGTCACAGCTACTCGTCTTTGCCCCTATACTTGGTACTCCTAAAGACACCACAGCCCCATGTCAATGAATGGGTATAACTGTTTCAATAAAACTTTATATACAAAAATGGGCTGTGGGCCAAATTTTGTCTGCAGGCCATGGTTTGCCTACTGCTAGTATAAAGATTAGAATTTTCCCAGGATCTTGTCTGTATGAAGTCCATGGAGCACTTGAAACTCTCTCCTTTTGAAAAAATCTAAACTAATAAAAGCAAAATTGTAAAATTAACCGTTTCTTCGAGACACCCAACAGCCAATCAGAACAATGGTATGCAAATTAGCCCAGCCAAGATGGCGGAGGCCCGGGCTGGCAATGGAGCAATTGCGCCAGCGCACGCAAGGCCCTTGCGTGCTCCGGCATTCGGGTCCGGACAGTGGCGGCGGCTGCAGGGCCGGGCGGCCTCCCAGACCCCCGGTTCTGCGGCCGGGGCTGGCAATAGAGAGATGGGGCTGGGAATAGAGAGATCGCGCTGGCCCACGCACAGGTGGAGGCCTGGCCTCCGCCTGTGTGTGCCCTGGAAGTCGATTCAAGGCAGTGGCGGTTGGCAGCAGGCCAGGAGCTGGCTGCCAGGCCCCGGCCCTGCAGCCTGGGCCTGGGAATAGAGCAATCGCGCCAGTGGTTGGTTCTGGGCGGCCTTGGGTGAGAGCCGGCCCGGTGCTCAGCTAGGGCTGGCAATAGAGCAATCGTGCCCACGGTGGTTCCAGACAGCGGTGAGCAGCCACAAGGCCGGGAGCTGGCAGCCCAGCCCGGCCCTGCGAGGCCTGGGGATAGAGCAATTGGGCCCACACGACCTCAGAGGCTCAGTGGTGGGGGCTTGAGGTGGGTACCCCCTCGGGGTCATGCCCGAGCATCCTCTGCCCCTGCGCAGAGCCTCTGCCACAGGTCCAGCCACCTGCCTCCACCCTGGGGGCCTCCATGGGGTGTGTGTGAGCGTGTGCCTGGCTCCACCCCCGTGTGTCCGCTCAGCAGCATGGTCCCCAAGGGACCATGCACCAGCGTCCACCCCCTGGCCTGCCACCCAGCTCTGTACCAGGTGTGTCCCCTCAGTGGTGGAGGCCCACCAGGTATGTGCGATGGTAGGCCACCCGGCTGGAAACGTCCACGCCTGCACTCACCAGCCATCCTACCCCCCAGTGCACGAACCCTGAGGGGGCTGTGGCCAGCCTGAAAACAGCCCTCAGCCCCTCACCCAGACTGGCCATGCATGCCAGCAGGTGGACATCCCCCCGCCAGGAGTCCCAGACTGTGAGAGGGCACAGGCCAGGATGAGGGACCCCCCTCCTCCCCTCGCCGAGTGCACAAATTTTTGTGCACCGGGCCCCTAGTAAATAAATAAGACAGGATCATGACCAGGCAGTCAGAACAGGGGACCTCTGCCACAAAGACCAGAATTTGGAAAGTTCCAGGCCATGATGGGCCACCTTTGGCTACCTTTGTGCTTTCTCTTTATTGAGCGGACCCTTCTCACATTAATTCTGCAAAATGCACGTGACCGATGAAAAGAGAATTAACGGTGTGAATGAGGGCAAGGCAGGGCTCCTTGGCCTGCACACCCACTGGCGAGGGACCCCCTCTGTTTCAAGAACCCCCTGCTCCCCCTCTATTAGACCTCATCACCTCACCATGGCCTCTCTTCTGTACCCAGGAGCCTGACATTTCTCTTCCTTCTCAATTAAGTGGAGGAGACTCAGGCGTCATGCGCATTTCAGCCACAGGTATATTAATTTCACGGAGTTCTCAGGCCAGGCTGGCTCTATGAATCCCGCCTTTCCTGGAGCTAATGGGGAGGCATAAATAACTCCGGGGAAAGAATTTGGCCCAGCAGCTCCCAAGTCAGGCTGGAGTTAATCAATCCTCCGCCGATGGGTAGCTGAAGGCTGGGATGTTGGGTCAGAGGTTGTGCCTGTCTGGGGCTAATTCCCTCCTAACAGATGTCGCTACAGAGAGCCGTGTGCTCTCTGGGCGGGGGAAGGCAGCCCTAGGGAGCTAGGAACCTGACCTCTGTTGTTCCCCTAGACCTAGAGACAGATGAGAAGGTAGCCTGCTTGTGGCCGATGAGTCAGGGCAGCTCTCTGACTCGCCCTTGGGTGGCCCCACCAATCTCCTGGGAGAGGCCGGCTCCTCTCCCAGCGCCAGGGGACCTGTCTAAGGGACATCATGCCGCCTGTCTGCTGTCTGCACGTGTCCCCGGCTGATGGCTACCTCATCTGGCCCTACGAGGGCACTATCTCTCCCAGGAGACAGGATGCTGTAGGATTGAGAACGGAGGTCGCCAACCTTTTGGACTCACACCTCACGTGGTTTGTGAGCCACTGGTTGGCGACCCCTGGTTTAGAACCCCCGTGTTTAGAATATCAGCCAGATGTTCCCTTCATCTCTTACTTGTTCTGAGACTTTGGACAAGTTACATAACCTCCCTGATCTTTTTTTTGTGTGTGTGTAAGACAAGTGGAGAATGATGAAGGCAATGGTCTAGCCTGGCCCTACCAACCACAGGGCTTATCAGGACTTGAAGAGTCACCACGTGTCAAGTCATACCAGGGCGGGCGCATCAGCAGGGCTCACTCACTGCTAGCTGGTATTCGATGTCTATCCTTGGGGACTTCATCAGGCCTGGTTTCTTGGGAAGCATCCTCGGCAGCCCGTCAGGAGAAGGGGCGGGCTGAGGGTCCGGGCCCTCACTTCCAGGGCTCTGAGGCTCCTGCCAGCTGGCCTGGGGATTTTCCAGCTCCCGGCACAGGCAGGGGTCTATCTTCAGCTCCCTGGATGCTCTCGATGGTGGGCCATTGCTGCACTGCTTTGCTGCAGAGAGTGGACTGAGGCTTCTGGGCTGAGTCACCTCTCAAGCTGCCCGCTGAGCTCAGTGCTTGAGGGACTCTGAGGACAGTGCAGAGGCAGTTCAAGTACCAGAGGACACCATGTTCGTCACCCTTTATGAGATCTCTTTCGAAACTATTCGGAGCGCAAGGAGCATGGCAGGTTTGGAACTCTCCCATTTCATGGATGGAGATGTTGAGGCTTGCAGAGAGGACGTCGCTTGCCCAAAGGCCCACAGTGAGGGTGGTGGGACCAGGTTGCAGCTGTCCAGCTTATTCAGCCTTCCATCCTGGAGTGATGCAGTCCCCAGGCCTGCCTTTAGCCCACCCGCTGGGCCCTCTCCGCCCCGGAGAGCGCAGTTGAGGCTGCTTACGGGGCACAGGGAGCAGGGGAGCCTCACAGGACTCCAAATGGAAGCAGAAAGTCTGGTTGCAAAGGCCTCGTCACATATTTATTTTCAGAAGTCATTGGGATAAACCCAACTCCCAGAGATGGAGGTCCAATTCATTAAGCTCGGATGATTAATTACAGGGCAATTAAATATTTGCTTAAATTAATCCTGAGGTGTTTAAACATTGTTTTGCAAAGAATGTTTGCAAAGAATGTCATTAATTAGAAAGGCTAAAGGCACGAATTAGGCAGGAACGGGGGCTGCAGGAGAGACAAGGAGACCGGGGGCTTGCCTGACTGAGGCTCTTCCCTGGAGGGACAGAATTTTCTCTGTCCACAGCTGTTTTTGTCTGGAGTGCCCCTCCTCCCCTCTCTGCCTTCTGTGCCTCTGTGTTCTCATTTGCAAGTGTGTCCAGGGAGGATGGAGTCTTGGAAGGAGTCCTGGGGTTAGGAAACATGAGATCTGGCCCTGACTCTGTCACTGACATGCCAAATGGCCTTGGGAGGCCATGCCTCTTTATCTCAGGGTCTCAGTCTTCAAATCCACACAATGGGGAGAGCATTAGCTCTCCAGTTTCTTCTGGGCCTGGGTCTGGCTCATGAAGGGTCTGGCATCACTGGATCTAGATTGTCTATTCTGCCGTTGGTCCTCCTCTCTGCAGGCTCTGGGAGGCCTCTTCCCACCGGAGGCCAGTTCTGACCAGTGGTGACCAGGATGGCTTAGACAGGGGAGACTTAAATTACAGATTGCGATAGGATGAATGCCCAGAAACCTGCAAGGCTCTCAAAATCACCCAGCCACAGCTCTTCCCTTCTCAGGACGAAGGTGAGGCACGCGAGATAAGCAGAATCTCCGGGAGGGGAAGCTGCACAAACAAGGGAAGCCATCAGCAGGGTTTGGCAGGAAAGTGTCCCGCTGTGGTCAGCAATTTCCAGGAGAATGAATCAGGTGTCAGAGTTGGGGTGATGTGGGGGTGGGGGGGAGCAGCATTCAGCTTCCTTTGTGCTGGCTCAGGCGTGGGGCAAGCCAAGGTCAGGGCCTGTGGGGAGGAGAGAAGGGTAAACAATGGGCAACGGTGGACCCTGGGCAAGGATAGTGCGTTTGGGTGATGGAGTGAAGACAGGGGTGGGGAGGAGGTGAGCAGGAGGTAAGCCAGGGAGTGACCAGGTTTCACACACGTTACTGTGAGGGCAACAGAGAGACGGGTGGTGGCTGGAAAGAGAGGGTATGAAAGAACGATGATGGGGGTTTTTGATGAGAAATCATGGGGTGTATCTGTCTGCAGTTGGTAGTGCTTCACTGCGGGAGGCTGTGGCACTGTCTGCACTTGCTGGCTGAGGCCTGACTTGCTCTTTTCTCTCTGTTTCAACCACCTCCAGGTGTACTTCCTCCTCCCTTGGGGTTTCTGGGCCTCTCATCACCCTGGACAGCATGCACCCCCGATGGAGGCTGCCTGTGGGATCTGCCAAATCTGACGGGGAGCCACAGGCACAGCTATAGCAGATGCTATGGGGTGATCTAAAGAGGCCTGCCAGGGGGCAGGTAAAGGGGGGCAGGAGTGCAGGTTCTCCTCTCCCTGCCCCACCACCTGCTAAGGCCTGTCTGTGGGCTGGTCGCTTCTCTACTTGGCATCGTAGCTCTCCCAGCTGCTTTGTGAACTAGGCCCCTTCAGGGCCCCACTCTCTGGCTCCACCCGCACACAGGGACCCTCCATGTCCATGGTCCCCCCCCTTCTGTGCTATTGTTCACACCCTTCTCCTTAATTTTCCAGGCCCCCTCCTTCCTTCCCTCATAGCCATCTCACGCTCATTCCCCCAAACTTCCCTCAACGGGCCCCCAGGATGGCCCAAGGCTGTGCCTTCCCAGGACTCAGAATGAGGTCAGCAGGCATTCTCCTCCCATCTCCAGCCCCACCCACGTGGCAGGCACAGTGCGGTCACACACACTCCCTCCCGTGGAGTCTGCTCTTGGGGTAGGCGTGGACCCAGAGTCATCTTCCTTGTGTTGCACAGGAACCAGGGCCTGCGCACAATGAAGCTCCAGAACCCCAGGTACAGAGCAAACTGTGCCCCTGCAGAGCCAAAGCCCTTTCCCATGGCAGCCTGCCCCCCTCACCCCTACGCTACCCCCACCCCCACCTCCTACACCCACCCACTCACTGCTCTGCTCAGCATTTGGGTCACCAAGAGGATGAGGATGGGCGCTCATTTGCTGTGCTGGTGAGAGTTAGACCAGCAGCATGGGGATTCCCTATCCCCGCCCAGCCTGCGCAGCCCCTGCATCTTCCACAGGCATGAAGCTTCCTGTACCAATCAGACACACACTTAACTCCCCCAGCCGCAGATGACTGAATCCTCTACTTCTAGCTCAAAAGAAGAGGCGGTTATCCCGCAGGAAGACAGTGTGAGGTGGTGAAAAGACCTTCAGGTTTGGAGTCGCGTGGGAGTTGACTTGGAACTTTGCTCTGCTATTTCCTAGCTGCTTGGTTGTAGGCAGTTCACTCATCCTCACCGTGCCTCAGTTTCCATCTGTAAAGTGGGGATCTTGGCGATGAGTTAACCTCTGTCTACCTGCCTCACAGTTTTGCCATTAGATGCAGGTGAAGAGCCTGTGGGACCATTTGGGAAACTCGTGGCCCATGGGATGCTGGGAGTGAGAAAGTGACTTGGCTGGGCTCCCCGGGACCTGCCACTCAGCGGGGCTGACTGGTGGTTGCCAGGGTGTGTCATAGTGCCATGCGGGGCTCCATTTTCAGCTTGGATTCCAGGGAAGCAGTAACTGTTCTGACAAATTGAGCAGAACGGAAGTCTCACCAGCGCAGGGGAAAGAGGCTTTTAGAGAGAGCGCGATGGGGCAGAGGGATGTGGATGCGCAGAGGGACGGTGGGTGCCCGCGGGAGCAGATAGTGGGTCTAGAAGGAGCCGGAAAGGGCCCTGCTGGCATTGCCGTGTTGGCTGTGGGACAGAGAACTGGATGTGCTACCCTAACATGGTGTGTGGTGCTTCCCTTTGTGGTATGTGCTTAGGTCTCCGTGAAATTGTCATCAGGTGTCAAGTTCTCCTTTCAAAGGGAGATCTCCATCACTGCCAGTGACTCCTCTGGTCTTTACAAGAGAGACTCGAGATTTAAGAGTCACTCTCCGCACGCTTCCCTCTTTCACCCCTGCCCTTGAAACCCAGGTGCCCTGAAGCGAGGAAGGCAAAAGTCTACCCGAGAGCCCCTGAATCTGCCTGTGTTTGCTGGTGCCACACAGCTGTAAGCAGCACACCAGGCTGTAAATGTGAACATACCTTCCTGGTGACCTACTAGATGGGAGTCAGGAGGGGAGCCTGGGCTGGAATCCCAGTCCCGTCACTAAGGGAAACTGTCCTTCATTCCCCACGAAGACCCAAATAAAAGGCACAATGTCATCTTAACAGTCACCCTGGATATAACGTGATAACAGTCAACCATTTAAAGAAGTTATAGCACAAGGATTAAAATTTTCTTCAATAGCGTAAAGCATGCCTATTTTAAACCCAAAAGCAGCGGTAGTGAAGTAAGTTCAAAATTAGGAACAAAGCTGAATGCCTCTTATCATTTCACTGACAGTGAATGAGCAAGTTAATTTACACCCTACCACGTTCCCCGAGGGGATGGAAGGTAGCCTAGCTGATCTGGTGTGGAATCCCAGTCAATCCAGGAAGGCAAGAGCGAATAAACTGGGGAGAAAAGAGACAACACAAGAACCTCTGCATGCATAGTGGACACAAAAGAGTCAGCAACAATATACGAGTTAAAGAGTTCAAGAAGGAATAGGAATGCAAGCTATATACATAAAAAAACCAAACTGATGGTCTTGCCTGGCTGGTGTGGCTCAGTGGTTGAGTGTTGACCTATGAACCAGGAGGTCAAGGTTTAATTCCCTGTCAGGGCACATTCCCCGGGTTATGGGCTCCATTCCCAGTAGGGGGCGTGCAGGAGGCAGCAGGTCAATGATTCTCTTTCATCACTCATGTTTCTCTCACTCCCTTCCTCTCTGAAGTCAATACAAATATATTTAAAAACAAGCAAACACACGGATGGTCTTCCTGAACACTAGCAATCGCTGGAAAATATAATTAAAAAAATCCATTTATGACAGAAACAATTAGTCTAACATACTAAAGAGTAACCATCATGCATGCCCCACCTTTCTAAAGAGAATTGCAAATGCTGTCGATGAGGCCGGGGGCGACAGTCTATTCCAAGGTGAGCACTTGGCATTAGGCAGGTGTCTCACTGCCGTAGGTTACTTTTCAAACATAACCTGCCTCCAATCAATCCCAACAGCATTCCCTGACCTCAGCAGACTCCAGGAAAACAAACAGAGGGAGATTTCAAAGGACATTCTTTCAAAGAAAGGGCAAGTCACAAGGTCTCACCTGTTGGACAATAGACAGCTTTATAAAATAATAATTGAAAAATAATTAAAAATGAATGATGTTGGGACATTGGCTGGCAGTGAAGAATTTTAATGCCGAGCTCCGCTTTCTGCCAAAATACACCACAGATGGATTAAAGAGCTAAGAATCTTTTTTAAAAAAAAAAAATAGACAAGTTAACGCCAAATGCAATATTTATTATCTTCACAAAGAAAGACCACTCTGGCCTTTGAAGCGATAGAGAAGCAGTGGAGGACGATACTGACGGATGACAGCCAGGACAAAAGAACAATTCCTCCAACGCTCAACAAATGCAAGAAATGAGAAAATGGTAGACGCCAAGAGGAGGTTGCACCAACGGCAGTACACAAAGGGTTGGTAGCGGTGCCACACAGAGGCTTCGTTAAAATTTATAGGAGAAAAGAGATTCCGACCCAATAGACAAGTAGGTGACACATGGAAGCAGGCCATCCACCTGAGGGAGATCCGGGTGTTAGCACCTGGGAAATGCTTAGCCTTGCTGGGAATCAGAGCAATTATAATGAAGGCAGTGTCAGGGTGCCATCTGATACTTCTTACCCTAGCAAGAAACATGGCCCCCAAACGCACACTTAGGGCAAGCCACTGTGGCGAGGTAGAGGTGAGGGTATGGGATGTGGGTTGGGTGCAGCCAAACTCGGTTACTCTCCGAGATAATGAATCTAGCCCCATTCTTTAAGACAGCGGTTCTCAACCTGTGGGTCACCACCCACTTGGGCGTCGAACGACCCTTTCACAGGGGTCGCCTAAATACACCCTGCATATCAGATATTTACGTTACTATTTATAAGAGTAGTAACATTACAGTTATGAAGTAGCAAAGAAAGTAATTTTATGGTTGGGGGTCACCACTGAGGAGGAAGCTGGTCTTGCAAGGCACGTCAGGCCATAAAATCTGAACAATGTACTGCCCTGGGGGAGGAGAGGTCATCTGATATGACCTGGAACCCCAACACCTGGGGGCCTTCCTGTAAGCCCACAAGGGGGTGGAACCATATCTGCAAGACAGACACCCCAGAAGATTATAAAAAGCGAAGCCTCTGTACGTTACTCCACTCTGATTTGGAAATTTCTCCCAGAGTCCACTAGTCACTAGTGCTAATAAATGGGCTCCTCCCTTTCTCTAGGAAGCATGCTTGGCATTTCTGTGCTCTTCTGTAATACCACCACATGAGGAACTGTATTAAAGGGTCGTGGTATTAGGAAGGTTGAGAACCACTGCTTAGGGGAATGGTGTGCAATGAGCTGAACACATGCATGTCCACTGGCCCTGTTAGTTTGCCTCTGAAGATGTTGAATGCAGCCCGATTCAATAACAGAAATTTCCAAGTGGCCTACGTGGCCAGGAATAGGAAAGTTGTTTGGTAAATTATGGGCACCCACACCTTCATTTTATGCAGCTATTAATTTGATTATAAAAGTGTGTGGAAACATGAGAAATGTTCTTTATGAATTGTTAAGTGGACGAAATCCCCACCTGAGTACAAAATTATGCACATGTTATAATTTTAATGAAGGAAAAAGGTGGACAAAGGTCGGAAGGAGATATATAAAAAATGCAAATAATTTTGCTAGGGTTGGAATTTTCAGTGCCTTTATTATTGCTTTAATTTTTTTAAATTTGGGGGATATCCTCCCAGGGTTGCAGGGTCCACATCAGTCTCTTTCCCAAACACAGCCCCTTCCCTGACTGGAGTCTGTGTCCCTGGGTCAGCTGGGTGCCCAGTTCGCTGGGTCTGGGCTCTGCCGGCTCCTCTGAAACATGTGTGTCTAGCCCCTGGTTGTGTTCAGCCAGGCCTGCAACTTACCAGGAGAATCCAGCGCCTCTGCACTCCCAGTGGCTTTGAGGCCTTTGTGCTGCCACCTCTGCAGGCCCAGCCCACAGTGGCAAGACCTGTCTGTCCTTCCAGACACTTTATTACGGTGGCTCCCAAATTGGCCAGCTTCAGCCTGGGCACCCGGGCTGCCAGCGCATCCCAGGCATGGGGCCAGAGCCAGCCACCTCAGACCAGCAGAGGTGCTTCTGCGGCCCAGCCCAGAGCTTCTGCCTCTAACCCAGCCCCGTTCAAGTCAGAGGGATGAGTGCTGGGAGCTTGTGCAGGGAACCAGGAGCCCACTGCCCCTGGACACTGCCCCGAGAGAAGCTCCACTCTCCACTCCTGCTATTCCCAGAGCTTTATGGTGTGTGTGTGTGTGTGTGTGTGTGTGTGTGTGTAGCTGGACTCCTCTTACTTCTTTTCTCCTCCATGCCTTGTGCATTTATTAATTGCCCCCCTTTGTCCTGGTTTCTGTGGGGCCTGCCTTTGGGACTCCACCATCAACCCTAAGCTTGTAGCCCTGTCCCCTTTTCTCCAAGATTCCATTAGAGAGTCTGAGTGCCCATGGTTACGAATAGCGATAAGGATGAAGCAATAGCCACGGCAGGCAGATAGCACTTTATAGTTTACAACGGGCTACACACTTAAAAATATATTTTTTTTATTGATTTCAGAGAGGAAGGAGCGGAAGAGAGAAATAGAAACATCAGTGATGAGAGAGAATCATTGATAGGCTGCCTCCTACACATCCCACATTGGAGATTGCGCCCACAACCTGGGCATATGCCCCGACTGGGAATCAAACCGTGACCTCCCAGTTTATAAGTCAACACTCAACCACTGAGCCACACTGCCTGGGCCCATACTCACTTTTTATCTGTGTTGTTTATTCCCACGGAAGGACAATCTCAGTTCTGAGCTAATCTCAATGCTGAAGTTGACTCTGTCCTTGGTTTCCACAAAAAATTGCACCCACCCATGGCGTCATGAATTTTATAGGTTCCTGAAGATGGCGGGAACATCAGGAGAGGTCACACAGGTCAGGGCCTGGCACTTTGCTGGGAATTTCGTGGTGGACGTGTTTCTTTGGCCTTGGGTCTTTCTTTTCAGGCCTGAGGGACCAGCCCTGCCTGGGTGTGCAGCATTACTTGCCAGGGAGGGTCTCTTCCTGTAGGGGGCCCTCATGCCACCTGCTAAGGCAGCATGGTTTTCATCCTAGAAAGTAAGGGGCTCTCATTCCATTTACACTGTAATGAAACTCTTATTGATTTTAATAAAATTGAAAAATCTCTTTGTGAATGAAAACCCCGGGGCCCCACCCCGTAACTGCTGACTTGCTGCATTTTCGCTGCACTCTGGACACTGTGATTCATGCCCGGGCGCCGTTTCGGTGGAGGGCTGCTGCCCCGGCAGGATGAATGCGGTCTATAAAAGTTGCACATTCAGGGATCTTCCGAGGGTCCTGGCTGGGAGGGAGGAAATCTTCCAGGGGGCGGTCAGAGAGGCCAGGACAGCAAGAAGGCGGCCTGGGGAAGGAGCAGAGAGCCGGTCATCACTCTTCTGAGGACGCCTCAGTCCTCTGTTCCCCACTGCTCAGCAAAGCTCCATGCTGCTCATGCTTCGGGATCAATGCCTCCTCCAGAGCTGCAGACTGCCCCTAGCTGAACTCATTCCCCTAAGTCGGACCACTACCCGCAGGGGTGCTCACACTCAGTCAGACTCTACCCACAGGGGTGCTCCCACTCAGTCAGGCTTTACCCACAGGGGTGCTCACACTAAGTCAGACTCTACCCCTAGGGGTGCTCACACTTAGCCAGACTCTATCCCTAGGGGTGCTCACACTTAGCCAGACTCTACCCCTAGGGGTGCTCACACTAAGCCAGACTCTACTCATAGGGGTGCTCACACTAAGTCAGATTCTACTCATAGGGGTGCTCACACTCAGTCAGACTCTACTCATAGGGTTGCTCACACTAAGTCAGATTCTACTCATAGGGGTGCTCACACTAGCAACCGAGCCTCCTGACTCCGGCTCCTCGGTGGGCCTGCTGTGCTCTGTGAGCCACCTCCAGCATTTCACCCGGGCTCGGGTTCTGTCCGGAACCGAATGCCAGCCACTATTCCTGTCCACTCAGGCCACCCATAGCTCCCTCTTCAAACTGTTCAGCTCTCTGTGCTCTCCTGGGCCCTGCATATACCTCTCTCTGTGTTTTTAAAGTAACACATGGCATGGACTGTGTGACTGTCACATTCTTAAGTACATTGTCACCTAATTCTCACAACAGCCGGGGGTGGGTATTGTCATGCTCTCTGTCACAGGTAGAGGAATGTGCCAGAGCTCACATAGCAGCCTGGCTTCTGGGTCTGGGCTTGCAACCACCTTCCTCCACGATAACATTTATTCTGCTTACTCCCCCTTTCGATGTATAGTTTGCCAAGGCCTGGCATCACGTCTCCTTCACTCTCGAGTTACCAGTGCCTCCCGAGGGACTGGCACATGGAACTTCCGCAGCGCAGGTGGGATCCATATCTTGGATGGTGACATCCCCTCGTCAGGGAAATATTTTTCACAGCTACGGTTTCTCACCCCCGCCAACGTCTGCAGGGCGTGAAACAAGCACTGTACTCGGCAAGTGGCCTATATCATTGGGTTTGTCTCCCGACATCGAAAGGATTTGTCAGGGGAGGCCCAGCAAAGTTAGATAAAGCTGTGAAGTGTCCTGGCATTTAAACACAGTACTGCCTGGCCCCAAAGCCAGGGTGCTGGAGGCTAAGTCCAGCCGGTGGTAATAAATGCTAGAAGTCCTCAAAAGGTTGAATGGACTCTTTCAGCAGGGCTGAAAATCTGCATGTTATTACCAGCTGCTGGAACAGCCAAAGGCAGTTTCCCCAACCTGATCGTACTGAACCTTACCTTTAATATATATGTCTCCTCTGCTAGAGGGCAAGTTGTGTCCTCTGGCACCCCAAAATGCCTTCCAAATTCATATTTCTTCTCTAGTCACTTAATTCGTTTATGCACAGCCCCTGCTCCAGATTCCTTGAACCCTTGTAGATGTGGAAAGATCCCAGCACCAGGGACCTCCTACTGAGCCCCACTGCCTCTCACACCCATGTTTACCTTCCTCAGCACAGGCCTCTTTAAAACTACAGGCTCGGCCAGCAAACCTTTCCCCAGACAGGCTCCAGCTCCAAGGATGTCATCTTTGGGGAAAGGAAAAGTTATTTTCATGTCTCACTCATTCAGCTGGACATGAGTGCAGGCTGACCAGACCAGGATCCAGTGTTACTGTCCCAAAGCCTGAGGCCTGGTGAGGTGGCTGCATTCTCAAGATTAGGATATGGATGTGGACAGCTTCAGGTGAGGATGGTCTTCAGGTGAGGATGGTCCTCAGGTGAGGGTGGTCCTCAGGTGAGGGTGGTCCTCAGGTGAGGCATCCAGGCAGTTGTGACCACCTCTTGATGTGAATGCTCGCCCATTGTGCTTATGGTTCCCCCTCCAGATATACATGAGCCCTGGGCAGTCCTGTGCCCTGAGGCTGCACACCCCACCGCTGCACCCCAACCCAGCCACAGTGGAGAGACTGGGGGCAGACACCTGACTTAGGCAAAACCAGTCAGATTCTCTCAGGAGATGGAACCATGCAGAGACAATGGCCAGTTCAGCTGGATCCCTGCATGGCGGGGACCTTGGGGAGCTCCTCACTCACCTTCAGGAACCCTTGGAGGCTGACCTAAAACTGAGGTTTCCCCTTGTGGCTCAGCTTTCCAGAATCTACTGGCCATGAGCCCAAAAGGGGACCTGGCTGCTAGGCCAGTGCAAACCCACAGTGGCATGGGCCTGCTCCTGGCACGGGTCTTCTCTTGCTTGCTACCTGCCCTGAAGGAAGGCAATGACAGAAGGGCCATCGAGCCAGTGGGCAGAAAGCCTCTTGGAATGAGCTGTGAGATCTGGACGACGTAGCATCAGGTCTGATCCATTTTTAAAGCAACCCCCTTCTTGGGCTGTCACACAGGAGGGGACCTGGAATTCCATGAGCCTTGTACCCACTGCCCAGCTTGGGCCGTGCTTTCCTTTCCAATTCCTTTCCTTTCCAATTCCTTTCCTTTCCAATCCCCGCTTGCATTGGGTGGGAATGGTTGGGTGGTGAAGTCCCACACCTCCAACCTGGCTTGGCAGGTGTTTCCAGGTGATGCTGGGAGTTTGTCCCCTGTGTGCCTTAGGAAGTGGCCTCTTCAGTCCTGTGTGCCGAGTCCTGGAGGTCTCCCTGCAGCTCTCCAGTTACTCCACCTCCCTGAGGCTACTCTTCCTCTGATAAAGATCCCTGCTCACATCTCCCCTTTCTGCTCCTCCCCTCCCCCGCAGCCTTCGTTCTCCTATTGTTCTGGGGTCCTCCATCTGCACTGTGTCTCAGGCCTTCAAGCTGCTCCTAAGTAGGTAACTACACAAGCTGATTGCTCTCTGCATCTCAGCTCAGGGCCGCTGTGGGGAAGGGGCTGGAACCACATCCCTGGAGCTGCTGTCCTGAGCTGGGAGAGAAGGGTCATTACTGCCCCCCTCCTGCTCTGATGTCTGGGCTGCTGCAGCTTTCAGAGCTAAGAGGACATTTTAGAGAATTCTGGCAGCATTTCTCATGAAGTGCCGATTAAGCCAGGAGCCAGTGGAAGGGGAGCTGAAGGTCCTGGGCTTCAGACCAGGTTTGGTCTTGAATTGAGGCACTCCACAGAAACCCAGGGAAGTGGCTGGGTCTGAGCTTGGGACTTGGGCCAAGAGTGGCCCTGCAAACCTGGGCTCTGTTCTCCGCTGCTCATCACTCATTCCGTCACTGCTTCGTTCACCCATTTATCACTAAGCTCTCATCCACCCAGCACTCGCTCCTTTACTCCTCATTTGTCCATTTTTAAGCTTGCAGATTCATTCTCCATCTGTTGACTAATTCATACACTCATCCATTTGTTCCTTTCCAGTTTTACAGAGGGGGCATGGAAAACAGGACACATCGAAAGTCTGGACGTATGTATGCAGCTGTGAAACCATCACCACAACCGGGAGAATAAACACCCCCCTTCCCTGCCCCTGAAGCTTCCTCATGCCTTTCGATGTACTTGAACCTGAAGCCAGTCACTCATCTGCCTTCTTCCCCAGCAGATCTGTTAGCATTTCCTAGAGTTCTATGTAATGGCGCGCTACAGTACACATTCTTTATTTCCCCTCTGGCTTCTTTCGTTTAGCATAAAGATGTAGCATGTACCAGTCCCTCATTCCTTCCTATGGCTGAATAATATTCCACTGTATGGATGTACCATCATTTGTTCAACTAGTCGCCTGTTTGTAGACACTGGGTTGTGCCAGTCTTGGCCCATTATAACGAAAGCTGCTATGAACATTCACTCACAAGCCATTTTAAGACAGCTTTCCATTTCTCTTGGGTAAATAATGAGAGCCGGAACAGTCGGGTCTTATGGTAAGCGTATGTTGAACTTTTTGAAGTACTTTAGTGTCTTTATTAAATTTACCTGCATGTCAGATGGCTTTCTTATTCTGTTTTTTTAATTGACATTTTAATTGAGATCATTATAGGTTCACATGCAGTTTTAAAAAATGATACAGAGAGAGCCTGTACTTTATCCAATTTCCCCCAATGATAACATTTTGCACAACTACAGCCCAATATCCTAACAAGGATGTTGACATTGCCCTCGCTGGTTTGGCTCAGTGGATAGAGCATTGGCCTGCGAACTGAAGGGTCCCAGGTTTGATTCCAGTCAAGGGCGCATGCGTGGATTATGGGCTCGATCAATGACTCTCTCTCATCATTGATGTTTCTCTCTCTCTCTCTCCTTCTCCCTTCCTCTCTGAAATCAATAAAAATATATTAAAAAAGGATATTGGCATTGATAAACGCATCCATCTTAATATGATTTCTCCCAGTTTGCTTGTATGAATTTGTGCATGTGTGTGCGTTCGGTTACATACAGTTTTATCACATGTGCAGGTCCTGCTTTTCACCACAAGTCAAGAGACTGAAGAGTTCCATCAGAACAACAATTCCTCATGTTGCCTTTTCAAACTACACACGAAGCCCTGTCCTTGCCTTATCTTGCCCAAGCAATTGCTGATTTGTTTTCTACTTCTAAGATTTTGTCATTTCAAAAGTGTTATGTAGAGGGAACCATACAGTATGTAGCCTTGTGGCATTGGTTTTTTCATTCAGCACAATTCCATGTAGCGTCCTCTAAGATGTTCCATATCTCAATCCCTTAGTCCTGTTCATTGCTGGGTAGTACTCCATTTTTTTAAAATGTATTTTGATTGTTGACACTATTACAGATGTCCTCCATTTCTCCCTCTTTGCCCACCTCCACCCAGCCCCACCCACCTTCCCTCTGACCATCATCACACTGTTATCTGTGTCCATGGGCCATGCATATATGTTCATTGGTTGTTGGTTATCTCTTCACCTTCTTTCATCCCATCCGCCCCACCCCTTTCCCCTCAGACATCTGTCAGTCTGTTCCATGGGTCCATGCCTATGGTTCTATTTTGTTCATTAGATTCCACATATGAGTGAGATCATGTGATACTTGTCTTTGTCTGACTGGCTTAGTTTGCTTAACATGATCCTCTCTAAGTCCATCCGTGCTGTTGAAAAAGGTAAGAGTTCCTCCTTTTTTACAGCTGGGTAGTATTCCATTGTGTAGATGTACCACAGGTTTTTGTTTGCTTGTTTGTTTTTTCCACTCATCTACTGATGAGCACTTGGGCTGTTTCCAGACCTTGGCTATTGTAAATAATGCTGCTATGAACATAGGGGTGCATATATTCTTTCTGATTGGTGTTTTGGGATTCTTAGGATATGTTCCAAGAAGTGAGATTGCTGGGTCAAAAGGCAGTTCCATTTTACTTTTTGAGACATTCCATGCTGTTTTCCGTAGTGGCTTCACCAGCATTTCCACCAGCAGAGTACTAGGGTTCCCTTTCCTCCACATCCTCTCAAGCATTTGTTTGTTGATATATTGATGGTAGCGATTCTGGCAAGTGTGAGGTGATTTCTCATTTTGGTTTTAATTTTCATCTCTTTGATAATTAATGACATTGAGCATTTATTCATATGCCTATTATCTCTATGCCCTCTTTGGAGAAGTGTCTATTTGGGTCCTTTGCCTATTTTTAAATTGGATTGTTTATCTCCCTGGTGTTGAGTTGTATAAGTTCTTTATATATTTTAAAAATTAACTCCTTATCAGACACTGGCTGATATGTTCTCCCATATTTACACCTTTTCATTTTGCTGATGGTTTCTTGGCTGCGCAGAAGCTTTTTAGTTCAATGTGTGGCAGGTTAGTAAGAAGCTAGTGAAATTCCTGGGCGAGTAGGATGGGGAGACTGAGACAAGAAAATTAAACAAGGCCAAACAGTGTGGGCAGCTTGCAGCCAGTTTATGAATCTCAGACCTTATCTTGCCCGACGAAGAACACTTGAGAGCAAATAGTTTCTATCTCTCCTCCCTAACCAGGGAACACATAGCTTAAATCACCCTGGCCTGGCAAAATGGAGAGCAAAAACCCAATTAGTGCTGTTTGTGCCAGCTACACCCAAGGACAGATGAAATCTGGGAAGACAAATAACAAAAACCTCAAAAGCATTTGGATGGTATCTCTTGAGGGGGCAAAGTTAGGCAGGAAAGATAGCTGCTACGGCAGGAGAAGCGAAAGGGTGAAAAAAAAGGGGGTGTTTATCTCACCTACTGAACAAAGAAGTCGGCAATCTTAGAACTTGCCAAGACAAAATCATCAGCTGTTTTCATAAATTCTGGGGAAAGCTGCAACAATGTAAAAAGCGGAACTTGAAATCTAGTTTGTCTGTCAGGCAAATCTTGAAATCTATGCAGGGAAAAGGATAAAACCTTTCAGACTAGCTGAGTTGCCTGCTTTTGCTTTATGCCAAATGTAGTTTTCTTTTTTAAAAAATATATTTTTATTGATTTCAGAGAGGAAGAGAGAGAGAGAGAGAGAGAGAAACATCAATGATGAGAGAGAATCATTGATCGGCCTCCTGTATGTCCCACAACCCAGGCATGTGCCCTTGACCAGAATCGAACCTGGGACACCTCAGGCCACAGGCCAGTGCTCTATCCACTGAACCAAACCAGCAAGAGCCCAAGTGTATTCATAATAATGTTATTTGCTTCGCTTCCTTAGTAAATTTGCTTGCTTCAACACTGCTTTCTGTCACTCTGAATTCTTTCTCCTGAAAGTGACAAGAGCTGAGGAGGGGGAGCCCCCTTTGACTGAGTAACATATGTAGCCCCATTTGTTTAGTTTTTCCCCTTTGTTTCACTTGCCTTAGGAGATATATCAGCAAAGATATTGCTGTGTCCTACAGTTTGTTTAGTCATTCATCTACAGGAGGACATCCGGGTTAATTCCAGTTTTGGGCTACTATGAGTCAAACTGCTATGAACGAGTCTGTATAGATGTTTGTGTGAACACAGCTTTCATTTCTCTGGGATAAATGCCTGAGAGCGCAATTGCTAGATTGTATGGTAATTACACATTTAGTTTCATGAGAACTTACCACACTGCTTTCTAGAGTTGCTGTACATTTTATATTTTTACAAGCAATGTATGCATGATCCAGTTCTCCACATCCTTGCCAGCATTTGGTGTTGTCACTATTTTTTTAAAAAAATTTAAGCATTTTGATGGATCTGTAGTGAAATTTCATTATTGTTTTTTAATGTTTTTATTGATTTTTAGAGAGAGAGGAAGGGAGAGGGATAGAGAGATAGAAACATCCATGGAAGAGGAACGTCATCGATTGGCTGCCTCCTGCACGGCCCCTATTGGGAATAGAGCCAGCAACCTGGGCATGTGCCTTGACTAGGGATTGAACTATGACCTCCTAGTTCATAGATGACACTCAACCACTGAGCCATGCCGGCCACGCAAGTCGCAAATTTTTGCCCTTGAATGTCCTTCCTCCACTGAATTGCCTTCACACTTTTGTATAATTAAACAACCAAATAGTCGAGCATACTTTTGTGAGCCTATTTTTGGGTCTACTATTTTGTTCCGTTGACCTATGTGTCTCTCTCCTCACTAAGATCACATTGTCTTAATTGCTATGATAATAATATTGAATTGAATGATTCCTCCCATTTTATTCTTCATCACTAAGAGTTCTTCAATTATTCTGGGTTCTGCTATTTTCTATCTAATTTTAGAATACACTTGTCTATGTCCACAGAAAGCTTGCTGGTATCTTGATAGAAATTGCATTAAACCTGTAGCTCATTTGGGGATCATTTAACTTTGTTAAACCTTTCAGTCCATAAGCATGACTTGTCTCTCAATTTATTTATATCTTCCTTGATGTTTTTCATGAGAATTTTGTAATTTTCAACATACTGATCCTGTATACCTTTTGTTAAAGTATTTCATCATCTTTGTGAATAGTATTGTATTTTTAATTTCAGTTTCTGCATATTCATTGTTAGTACTAAAAATACAATTGGTTTTTGTGAATTGATCCTGTATCCTGAGAACATGCTGAACTCATTTATTAGTTTGGGAAGTTTTTTTTTAAATCTTCTCCTGAGGATATGTATATTAATTTTATAGAGAAGGAGGAAGAGAGATAGAGATAGAGATAGAGAGAGAGAGACAAAGAGAGAGAGAGAGAGAGAGAGAGAGAGATAGAGAGAGAGAGAGAGAGAGAGAGAGATCCATGTGAGGAGGGAACATTAACCTGTTGCTTCTCGTATGGGTATCCCATTGGGGTTTGAACCTGTAACTCAGGTATGTGCCTTGACTGAGAATCGAACCCCCTGCAACCTTTTTGGTTTGGTGTACGGAACAACACTCCAACTAACTGAGCCAGGACAGTTCTAGGAGGGTTTTTTGTTGTCGATTCTTTGAGATTTTATACACAGACTAGAGGCCCGGTGCATGGATTCGTCACCAGTGGGGTCCCTTGGTGTGGCCTGCAGGGATCAGGCGGAAACTGGCAGTCCAACACCGCCTGCCACTCCAGCCTGCCACTCCTGCTCACCCCGGCCCCACTGCCCCTGCCACCGCCACCACTCCCGCAGGCTCATTGCTGCTGTACTGCAGTCTCCGGGCTGTGGTGGCCAGCCATGAGCTCCGTGTCTGATGCCTGTTGGTCAGCTGAGCAGTGCTCTTGCTATTGGAGCACGCTGACCACCAGGGAGCAACTCTTGCTTTGAGGTCTGTCCCCTGGTGGTCAGTGTGCATGATAGCGGCTGGTCGATGGTTGTTCGGTTGCTCGGTTGCTTAGGCTTTTAGATCTATAGCTAATAATATCATCTGTGAATAAGGACAGTTTATTTCATCCTTTCCAATTAAATGCCATTTATATTTTTTCTCACCAGTTGCAAAAGCTAGAACTTCTAGCACTATGTCAAATAAAAGTGGTGAGAATAGACATTTTTGAGGAAGTGTAATATTTTTAACCAGTAAGTATAATGTTAGCTGAGGGATATTTTTGCAGTTGCTTTTATCAAAGAGGTAATTTCTTTCTATTCCTAACTTCCTGGTTTCTCAAAAACTCATGAATGGGTGTTGGATTTTGCAAATGCCTTTTAAAAGATGATCATATAATTTTTCTTTAGTTTGTTGATATGGTGGATCACATTGATTGATTTTTTTGAATATTAAATCAACCTTGCATACCCACTTGGTCGCCATGTATAATAACTTTTACACTTCATTGAATTCACCTTGATAATATTTTGTTGAGACTTTTTATGGGCGATATTAGTATCTGGGTACCATTGGTCTTATACAGTAAAATGAGTTGGCAAGTGCTTTCTCCCTTTCTGTTTTCTGAAAGAGGCTGTGCAAAATTGGGGTTAATTTGCTTTTTAGCTTTATTGAGGTAAAACTGACAAAAATTGTATATATTGACCATGTCTGATGTGATGTTTGGATATAGATATACACTGTGCAACGATTACCACAATCCAGCTAATTACCATATTCACCACCTGACATAGTTATTTCTCTGTGTGTGTGTGGTAAGAACACTTAAGATCTACTCTCTTAGCAAAATTTCAAGTATATAATAAGGCGTTATTGACTACAGTCAGAACTCCATCCTGTATAACCAAAACTTTGTACCCTTTGACCAGTATCCCCGATTCACCCCACCCCCCAGTCCCTGACTACCAGTCTACATTCCACTCTCGTTATGAGTTTGAGTTTTTTAGATTTAACATGAAAGTGGGATCATGCCATATTTATCTTTTGATGCCTGGCTTGTTTCACTCACCCTAATGTGCTCCAGGTTCATCCATAATGTCTTAAATGGAGAGATCTTCTTCCTTTTTAAGGCTGAATAACACTCTATTACTATCATATCACAGTTCTATCACCTTTTCTTTGTTCATTCACCTGTTGAAGGACTCGTAGGTTGATTGCATATCTTGGCTGTTGTGGATAACGCTCTCATGAACAGGGGAGTTCAGCCATCCAGTTCCTCAGAAACAGGCTTGCTGGATCATATTTGTTCTATTTTTAATTTTTTGAAGAACCTCCAAACTTCGGCCATAATGGCTGCACCAGTTTCTATCCCTACAACAGCACGCTAGGGCCCCTCCCTCCCTCCCCATCCACCCCAACACTTGCTCTTTTCCATGACGTGTGAGATGACACTGCATCGCAGTTTTGATTTGCACTTCCCTGACGATTAGCGACGGTGAGCACTTTTTTTCACCTGCCTGCTTGTTTTTGAATGTTTGCTAGGATTCTTCTGTAAAACCATCCGGCCCTGGAAATTTCTTGCATGGGGTAGGGGTAGGGGGGCAGGGTTAAATGATGAGTTCAATTTATTTAATGGTTCTGAGGCTATTCAGGTAATGTTTTAAAACTTGGTTAAGTTTTGGTAGATTAGAGTTTTCTAGAAATTGGCTCATTTCTTCTCTTTGCTGTCTTATGAGTGTGAAGCTGTAGCGTTCCCTTCTCTTTTCAATGGCTACAGAATCTATGGAGATACCCCCTACTTAATTGCTGATGTTGGTGAATCGCGTTTCTCTCATTTTATTTTTGCCAGTTTTGCTAGAGGTTTGTAAGCTTCATTGATTTTTTTCAAAGTACCAGATTTTTGTTTCATTGATTTTCTTTATCATTTTCCTATTTTCAACCTCATGGATTTCTGCATTGACTTTTATAGTCTTTCTTCTTGCTTTCGGTTTATTTGGGTCCTTTCCCCTGGTTTCTCAAAGTAGGAACTTAAATGATTGATTTGCGACGTCTTCATTTCTAATGTACGCATTTAGTTCTGTAAACTTCCCTATTGGCTCTGCTTTAAAATGGGGAATTTCTTGGTACTTGGTACGATGAGTGATATTCGGTCGCACTCTTGCCAACTCATCTTTCATGTTAGGAGACGGTGGGTCACCTTTCGTCATTTCATCTCGCGGGCAGTGGCTGCTCTCCTGACCAAGGTTTACGGAGCACATGCCTTACGCTACACAGTGTGCTGAGCCAAACAGACCCAGCTCCTGCCCTCACAGAGCCAGTAGTCTTGGGGGAGTGTTGGAGCCCCTTACACGTCCAGCGTGGTTCAGGGTTCCTGTTCAGGGTTTGAGTTCTGAAGGAGGCCGCACACAAAAATGAAGAGAGAGAGACTAGAAGAGATTCAATTTGGAATAATGGGGAACCAGGCGTGGCATCTTTCCTTTAGCAAGGTAAGATTGTCCACTGGTGCCTGGTTCTCACCAGCCTTTTATTGAGTCTCTGAGAAAACAACCATATCCTCAGGCAGGAAATTCAGACAATAAATAGGCAGCAAGAATTTACATGTAAGTAACAAGTAGGGGTTTGCTTTAACTAACAATGTTTCAACTTAATGGGTGCATAGCTCTGTCCTTTCAGAGCAACCAAGGTTGGTGAAAACAATCAGTTTCCAGCAGGGGAGGATGGCCAAGGGACAGCAGATAATCAAGTATGTAAATAAAATCTGCACACACTGTGGCAGCTGCTATGAGAAAAAGGTGACATTACTATGAGAAAATATAACATGGGGGCTTGAACGAAGCTATGGGGTCATGGAAGTGACATTTGAATTGAGAGAGAAAAGGGGAGAATATGATTGAATTGGGGAAGAGGTGGGTGTGGGAAGGAGAGAGCATGACAGGTAGCGAGGACAGCATGTGCAAAGGACCTGTGGTTGGGGGAGGACTGCAATGGTGCAGGGAGTGAGGCTGAGACCAGCCTGCAGGGCCCATATCACACAAGGTCCCATTAGCCACAGGAAGGGTTTTATTCTTTATTCTAACAGTTTTGAGAAAAATGGGGTTGATGTTACTTCATCCGAATCTTGAAGAGGTCAGTCTGACTGCTGTGTGGAGAAGGGATTAGAGCAGGTGGGGGTGGAGCTGGAAAGATGAGCTAGCAGGTAGGGAATAAGCCCTAGCAAGAGAAGTAGGCGGCCTAGGCCAGGGCAGGGAGGGTGGGGGAAGGCAGCGGTGGGCGGAGAGTTTAGGAGGTACAGCTGGTGAGTTCCCTGCATATTCTTGGGGGGATGTGGGTATGGAGGGTGAAGGATA
>PVJC01005304.1:0-59629 GCA_004026665.1 Murina feae
CCTTTCAACTGGGTCCCTCCCTGCAATGTAGTAACTAACAGCTTAGTTTTGGAATTGCTCAAACCTTACTGCCTTGAGTTAGGTTCTCTGTAAAATCTGGTGAGCTTTACTAACAAAGGGCTGGTTAATTGCCGGAAAATGGCCAGAGGGGTGCCTCAGGCCTAGGTCATAGAAATCCAGCTGAAGGCTCAGGCAGGAAAGTGGTTAATTTGCATTTTAAATTCCTCAGGTTTTCAGCAAAAACTGCTTC
The DNA here is from genome assembly GCA_004026665.1 of Murina feae. Taxonomy (NCBI): domain Eukaryota; kingdom Metazoa; phylum Chordata; class Mammalia; order Chiroptera; family Vespertilionidae; genus Murina; species Murina feae. Next base: position 251 of record PVJC01005304.1, read on the forward strand.
TCGAAAGATAAAAGTCTTGATCTAGATTTACGGTATAAAAGTTTAAAATATTCTCCCTGGATGTATATTGTCTGAGCTTTGTCTCATTAAGTTATGTAATATAAGCAAGTTAAAGGGGTTTGTTCTGGCGGCTGAATGGCCCGGGGCAACACACATGGTTCCAATGGAAGCCGCCATCTTGGAAAGGCAGGGCCGCCCCCTCCCTCAGAATTAGACAATCACAAAAGGAAATGTTGCTTATTGAACTAAAATGGGATATTTTTAATTTGCCCGCTCTTAGTTTTTATTACAGAAAGTTTATTATACTTTGCTGAATGTATATTTTCTTGACAGAGTGTACTTAAAGTGTATTGATAAATGTATGCACCAAGGTTTTAATGGGAAATGTTATCTGTCTTTATTGTTTAAATATGCATCTTTGTTGCTTGCTTAATGTTGTTTACCTAGTGAATTTCTGTTTGGGTATGAATGTGTTGCTCATCTAAGAAATGCTGGCTGTGTGAGGTTTCTAAAAGTGAAAAATTTTATACAAGTTGCTGGACACATGATAGAAAGAATAAAAGTAAAGACAGTGGGAATTAAGGTTAAAAATAAGAAGCTAAGCTAGTAAATGGGAAATTACTAAATTTGGCTGGTCTGAGTGCAGTGGTGTCTTACAACTAATTGATCACAGCCAATCTAGTCCTGTGCCAAAATACTCTTTAAGCACCTCCCTATGATGTTTGTATAGCCTTACCATGTGTCATTTTTGTACCCAGATGTCGTGGTCCCCAAAGACTATGAGTGAGCCCCAAAACCGCTGCAAGAACATGAGAGCTTTATTATTCAAGTTAACTTGGACTTCCCGCTCGCCCACCGGCACATTGGCGTGACAGGGCAGGAAGTGCAGGTTTCAGGCAAAACAAAGGATTTATAGGGCTGGAAGTAGTGGGTGGGGTAACGTGTGTGGCCTCTGTTGATTGGTCGAGGGAAAGTCCTGGGCTGGGCATTTCCTCTGCAGCCCTATTGGCAGGTCTGCACTCTCACACCGCCCTTCCGCCCTTACATCATGTGTAGTAGCAGAAGATTTAGCTGTTAGAAGTGGCCGCAGTGTAAGTATAGTAATCTTAATTTTCTTACAAATTTGAATTCAGTTGTCAAAAAGACAGGTGCCCAACTGGGCAAAGAAGACCATCAAATTTTTGTGTCTATTGAGAGACAATTGTATACTGTCTTGCAGGCCCGAGTGACCATGCCCATGTCAGGAGTGGCACAAACCTCAACTGTAGGAACAATTAAGCCTAAGAGTTCTAACTGACTGAAATGTATGAAAAGTGTGGTGTTGGAGTATAAAGAAAAATGTTTAAAGTTAAATGAATGATAGGTCAGTAAGCTGGGATGAGTAGACTAGGGAAACTGAGCAGAAATTTTGTCTTCCCTAAACCAAGGACACTTGGGGGAGGCCTGGTCGCTGATCTGCCATGGGAACTGCCAGATAGCTCAGCACAGCTTCGCCTGGGTGGAGCGACCTCTCCGATGGCTCTGTCCCTGGCAGTGCTGGGGGAAGGAAGAGTGGAGATTTTAAAGTCAGTGTCATTTCTACAACAATGTCTCATGGTAATTGATTGCAGGTGATTTGAAATGCTGCTTAATCCTATTTTAGAAAACGCACTTTTGTATTTGTAAAGAAAGAATTCTCGCTGTCCTCAGGGCCTGGCTAAGAACCAGGCCCCAGTGCTAATCAAGGTAAAGCTTGGAGCAGTCTGTTAAAATCTGCTAGTCAAAGGAAATAAAGGCTAGGGACAAAGAAAGCAGGCAGTCTAGGCCTGCTTCTTCATCAGACAGGGCTCCAGAGAGATGTGACCCTGTTGTATCCAGTTAGAGTGCTGTATATTGACACCCAATCAATGTTGGGGCCCCCGCCAGCAGACAAGGGGATCCCAAGGTGGTTGCTGGCCATGGAGGCCATAGGGGCATTGGTTCTCCTGCCCCATGGTTGCTTTTCCCATGCCCAGCTCAGAGTGGGACTCAGGCAACACAGCTCAGATCGGGACAGAGAGCTGTTGCAGGGTATGGAAACTTCACAGAGGCAAAGGGCAACTGGGCTGCCGATGAAGCAGCCTGGAAGACTGCCCTGGAAACCAGAGGGGCCTCTACAGATTAAAGGAACTAAGTCTACTCAAGTTCTTGCAGGCTTTGTAGCCTCCCCAGAGGGAAGTCCAGAAGCCCAGGGGTGGCAGTGGCGGCGGTGGCGAGAGTCAGCGTTCCAAGGCTGCATGCAGCGTCCCCTACCCCCGAACGGCGGGAACGGTGCGAACTGCGGGTGCCTGGACGGAGGCAGCAGAGGCAGCAGCGTGTTCGAGACAAGCGGCCGACACCCTGGACGGCGAGAAGCAGTGGCAGCTCATCGTAAAGCAAGCGCTGGACCACGAGCAGAGCGACTCGTAGGAGCTGACCCTGTGGGTGCGCGACGGCGGTGACCCGACAACAGCCCCTGCTTCAAGAAGAGCGTGTACGAGGCCCACCTGGTGGAGGACAACACCATGGGCACCCCCATCCTGACCTGGACGTGGGTGTCAACGGGCGGCGCCACCACCAAATCGGTGTGGCGGCTGCTGTGCCTGGACAAGGCGTGGGGCTGGCTCAGCATCCTGACCTCAAGGAAGTGAGCCAGCTGCGCTTCACCGTCATGGCCCGCGATCGTGAGCAGCCCCGCCAAGAACCAGGAGGAGAACGGCATGGTCACCTGCACGGTGGTGGGGGACATGCCCTTCCAGCTGAAGCCGGCCAGCAACACGGAGGGCAACCAGAACCGGCCAGCGACCGGCCAGACGGTGGTGGATGTCTCCAGGATGGCCACCGTGCTGGCCACCGACGAAGACAACAGCAAGAACACAGAGGTCGCCTACTCGCTGGTGCCCTCGGTGATGGCGGTGTTTGCCATTGACTACACGATGCTGGACCGCGAGCAGATGGACAGGTACAAATTCAAGGTACACACCAGGGACAAAGGCCTCCTTGTGCTGCAGGGCAGCACCACGGTGATCGTGCAGGTGGCCGACAAAGAACATGATGCAGGACTGGGTGCCACCGCTCCCGAGTGAGGGCAGCCCAGAAAGGGCTGAGTGTGCCCACCTCTGGGGCCACCCTCGCGGATGGCAGGAACCTGCAGACAACCTTGGCTGCGGTCAGAGAGGAGCTGAGAGTAAGTCCTTAGCAGGGATGTCTTGTTGGACAGGCTCACTGTCCTGGAACTGCTCTTCACATTCATCGAGTCACCGCAGCAGACCTGGGTGCCCGGCAGCAGGTTGCTGATGCAGCATCAACACCAGCCAGCCCGTGCCCTGTCTGGAAACCTGCGGAGGAGGCTGTCTTCTGGGACATCTTCATCCAGTAAGCGGACGAGGCAGAGGTGACTGCGTGGCTGTCCTGCAGCAGGGCCGGATTCTCAGCCTGCTGGAGTTGGACAGCCTACAGAATGCAGCTTGCACCATGGCCCTGATGAAGACCTGCGTCCCACAGGCATTTCTTCTCCAGGGACAACCGAGCCAGCTTCGAGGGGCTCCTCCAGGCGCTGGAGCAGAACTGGCGCCGCCTGTGCCTCCGCCTGTGCCTGGTGGGTTGTGAGGTCGCAGATGCCACCTTGGAGGAGTTGTTTCTGATGCTTCTATGAGATCCCAGAAAGCAGTCGGACGTGGCCCCAAGGATGGGGTTGGAGGCGCAGAGCCGAGGCCTCCGGTGTCCACTCTGTCTTGCACAATGGTGCCTTTGCCAGCACCCTCATGCAGGCGGTTGCCTGCACCTGCGAAGAAGCCCCGGCACAAGTGCCTGGGCCCCCTCCCCGGCTGACCTCCGGGGCCACATAGAAGTGCCTTTTGGTGCCCAGGGAGAGCCCCAGGCTGGGGGCTGGTCTTTTGGAGGGCGAGGCCAGGATTCCATTGCGACCTCAAACCTGTCAAAGCTAGAGGACATCTGCTTGACAGGAAGTACCTGGCAGAAGCGTGGGGGGCCCTGCTACGGAGGCCACCTCAGGCCCTCTTCCTCGTATGCGGGGCACAGAGAAGGGAGCTCTGCCCCATGCAGCAAGGAACATGTTTTGAATTTTGGGGGAAAGATGATTGAACAGAATGCTACCCTCAGGACTTGAGGGAAAGGAGTACCCAGAAGAGTCAATGATTTGACTCATGTACATAAAACCAAGGGAGGAATGTAAGGGCGGAAGGGCGGTGCAAGAGTGCAGACCTGCCAATAGGGATGGAGAGGAAATGCCTGGCCCAGGACCTTCCCTCGACCAATCAACAGGGGCCACACACGTTGCCCCACCCACTACTTCCGGCTCTGTAAATCCTTTGTTTTGCCTGAAACCTGCACTTTCTGCCCTGCCCTGTGGCTGTGCCGGTGGCTGGTGGATGAGCATGGGAAGTCCAAGTTAACTTGAATAATAAAGACCCTCATGTTTTTACAGCAGTTTTGGGGCTCACTCGTAGTCTTTGGGGATCACGACATCTGGGTACAACACAACCACTTGCAGACGTTCCATCACATTAGCCAATTTTGTCTGCCTCAGACCACTTGACAGGAGATGAGATGAATTTGTTTATGGATCGTTTATACATTTAATACTTCCTTCCCCTCACTAGATAGTAACAATGCTTAAGGGTAGAGAATGAATATGCCGTTCTCTGTTATAAACACAGCTCCTAAAACAGCTCCCAGCATGTGGCAGAGGTTTGATTTGTCAGCCAACACATTGAACATAATGCAAGCTCCATAAATTTTCAGGATCCAGGGAGATGAAGCCATCATAGGTGTTAATACACAGCCTTCACTAGACTTATATCATGTTATGGTTTTACATTAGACCAGTTAAGCTCCACATGTACTTTCAGAAGCTATTCAAGGAGAAAGCAGAAGGAAATCCTTCCTAGGCCCATCCTTGGCCTTGAAACTGCAGGACGTGGCCAGGTGGCATCTCCAGCTTGATAGCTGGTTTCTGCTTGCAGGGGGTTTGCTTACATTCGCCATTCACTCTGGAAAACTGTGGTGCTTAACACAGGTATTACACACACACACACACACACACACACACACACGGCTGCTCCACATATAACTTTACAGTTTGGGGTGGTGTGGGAGCAATGACCTGAAAGTCTTTGATCCATTTTTTAAAATATATTTTTTATTGATTTTTTACAGAGAGGAATTGAGAGGGGTAGAGAGTTAGAAACATCAATGAGAAAGAAACACCAATCAGCTGCCTTCCTGCACATGCCCCACTGGGGATGTGCCGGCAACCAAGGTACATGCCCTTGACCGGAATCGAACCTGGAACCTTTCAGTCCACAGGCCGACACTCTATCCACTGAGCCAAACCAGCTAGGGCTTTGATCCATTTTGAGTTAATTTTGTAAGTGGTGTAAGATAGGGGTCCAATTTCATTGCTCTACATGTGTTTATCCATTCTCCCAACACAAGTTGTTGAAGAGACTATATTTTCTCTATCTGGTGACCTTGGATCCCTTGCCAAATATTAGTTAATCACATAAGCAGGGGGTTTAATTCTAGGATCCCTATTCTGTTCCACTGGTCTGGATGTCTATTTTAGTGCCAGTATCATACTGTGTTCATTACTGAAGGTTTGTAGGATAGTTTGAAATCAGACATTGGATGCCTTTCTATTTGTTTATGTCTCTTCGATTTCCTTTAGCAAAGGCTTGTGATTTTCATTGTCCAGAACTTCCACTTCCTTGGTTAGTCTTATTCCTAAGTGTTTTACTTGTTTTGATGCTAATATGAATGGGATTATTTTCTTTCTTTTTTCAGATGTTTCATCCTTAATGTATAGAATTGCAACTGGTTTCTGTATGTTGATTTTATATCCTGAAAACTTTACTAAAATCATTGATTAGTTCAAACAATTTTTTTGTTGTGTCTTTGGGATTTTCTATATACAAAATTATATGATCTGCAAATAGCAACAGTTTTACTTCTTCCTTCCTGATTTGGATGTGTTTTATTTCTTTGTCTTGCTAATTGCTCTGGCTTGGGCTTCTAGTACTAGCTATAATAATAAAAGTGTAATATGCTAATTAGACCAGACAGCCGAATGACCTTCTGATTGTCATTTAGGATAAAGCCGCGTCATCGGGGACTGAAGCAGAGGCAGTTAGGGGCGATCAGGCAGGCAGGCGAGCAATCAGGGGCATCAGGCAGGCAGAGTGGTTAGGGGTGATCAGGCAGGCAGGCAAAGGCAGTTAGGGGCGATGACACAGGCAGGCAGAAGGGTTAGGGGCAATGAAGTAGGAAGGCAAATGATTAGGGGTGATGAGGCAGTCAGGCAGAGCAGTTAGGGGTGATGAGACAGGCAGGCAGGCAGAGTGGTTAGGGGCAAACAGGCAGGCAGGCAGGCAAGCGGTTAGGAGTCAGTGGCCCCAGATTGCAAGATGGTGCAGGCTGGACTAAAGAACCCGCCCCCACCTTCACCCCCCCCCCCGTGCATGAATTTCATGCACCAGGCCTCTAGTATTGAATAAGAGTAGAGTGAGTAGGCATCCATGTCTTGTTCCTGATCTTAGAGCTCACATAATGCTACAGGTATGATTGTGTTTATAACATTGGGATAAAAAGTCCCTTCTAATTCATCAAATAAAAGCCAAGAACCAGAAGTAACAATATTGCTGAATTGTACATAAATTTTAAATTTCTGTATGTCCAAAATAGAGTCAGAGAAAAGATTTTGCTGCACATATTAGAAAAAGAGGACTAATGGAATTAACTTTTTTTTTAAAGATTCTGCAAATCTATTTACAAAACCCACTCAAATAGGAAAATGGGAAAACTATAGGGACAGGTAATTTTCAACAGAACAAGTAGAAATGACACAAATACAGCTGGAAGTGGGGGTAAAGAGTGGTCTTGTGCACAGAAACATTCCAGAAATAGTGGATTAAATAAAATTAAACCATTTTCCTTGCTGTGAAATTTCTCAGAACCCTTAATATGTGGATCTCCACTGTGACTTTACAGAAAAGGTGACCATAGAGCTCCTCTCTGCACAGCTTCCAGCAGGAAAGAGGCTCTGGGGAACATACCTGGGGACATGCTGCATTAACTCATTTGCTCCTGCAACCGCCCTCTAACTTTTCCCACTGAATGAGAGGACACAATGTGACACTGGTGGCCTCTGCCAGCACAGCTCCACTGCTTCTCCCAGGGTGTTGGGCCCAGAGCTGGATCTTTAATGACTTTACAAAGAGGGGACTGGAGAAGCAAAGGCAGTTGCTAAATTGTTGCTCCAAGTCGCTTGTACTTCCAGAACTTTGGGTCCAGACCATAGGGGATCATCTTAAATGACTATTCACTGAGCCTAATGCATTTACTTTCATTGTAATCTCCTCACTTCCAGAGCCATCTGCTCTCACTCAGCACCCCCATGGGCCTCTCACTCAGCTCTGCAGCAGCCAGGTAAGAGGTTGCAGGCCTCTCCCCATCCTCTGCACTGGGTTTGCCTGGTACAGACCTGGAATTGTCTTGGGGTATTCAGTGAACTCCAGGATAAGTGGAATGAGAAACTGGAGCATCTTCTTTTCATTCCAGCTCAGAATTGCCCAACCTCTGCCTCCAGTCCAAGGTGATAAAATGCCAGCTGCAGCTGCTTAGGTTGTGACCATCACAAGTACATGGTCCTGGGTGACATCACAGTAAGCTGGGGGTTAGAGAGGAAGTAGGGGAGCAAGGTAGACTGGCTGAATCTGCAGGGGAGACTAGGGGGACTAGTCTCCCCTGCGGGCAAAAGTTTGCAGACAAACTTTTGTCCGTACACTCCCCTTTCACCCTTGACTCTGATCCTCCTGAGGAGTCCTGTATTCTATCATCTGCTTCGCATTAATGAGCTTTGGGTCTTTGGGCATGTTTTCATGGTCTCTGGAACCAGATCTCAAAGCCTCTACAACTTGTTAGGAGATTTGGATTTTATTGTGAGGTTGATGGGGAGAATGGTGGAAAGAAAGCAGGTCGTATAAGCAGGTCCCACTTGCATTACAAGATTTTTCTGGGTGTAACATGGAGATTATTTGAGAGAGGATGACTAGAAAAGAGACTATCATAGAGGAAGTGGCTTCAGGTATACTGATGAGAGATGAGGTAGCCTAAAGTAGGAAAGAGGGTGTGTGTATTCGTTTGCCAAGGCTGCCATAACAAAATGCCGCAAACAGGGTGGCTTAGGCAACAGAAATGTCCTAGATCTGAAGGCTGGGGAGTCCAAGAGCAAGGTGCTGATGGGTCTGGGTTCCTTCTAAGAGCTATAATGGAAGGCCCTGCCCAGGCCTCTCCCTTGGGCATGCAGATAGCTACCTTCTTGCTGCCTCTTCACACCGTTATCTCTCTGTACATGGACACTCCTGGGTTTCTTCCTCTGCTGACAAGGACACAAGTCCTAATGAATTAGGGTCCTGCCCTGAGGATCTCATTTTACCTTGGTTACCTCTTTAAAGACCCTGTCTCCATGCAGGGTCACATTCTAAGGTGCTAGGAGTTTGGACTTCAACCTCTGAAACAGATGTAATTGAGATATGAAAGAGGTTGGGTGTGGAAGTATTGAGATTGATGAGCTCTACAGGATGAGTAGGCAGATACACTGCATACTCAAACATTGCATGGGGGGGGGGGGGTACATATCTGAAAAACATTTGTTCTTGATCTAAAATTCACATGGAACCTGACATCCTGTATACTTATTTGCTCGATCTGGCAGCCTTAACCTGCACTGAGTGTGCTCCCTAGTCCAGTTCTAGAAGTGCTGGCCAGCATGGTGGTAAACAAAGTCACTACAATAGGGCTGCCCTGGGGGACTCTGAAGCCTCGGCCAAGTAGCAGTCTTGGGCAGCCTATGTCATCATGTGCCTCCTTTGCTCTTCGAATTTCTATAGATTCCTTATAGTGCTTCTCTCCACACCTGGGCCCCCATGTTCACCCAGTTCCAGGGGGGAGCCATTTCCATTGTGAGCTATAGGAATGGCACCCTCTGGAGTTGTGGCTGGGCATGGCAGTTTTTCTCAGCCAGGCATCCCATCCAGGCATGGTGCAGTCCACTGTTAATGTGAAGAAGGTTGGCAAAGAAATGCCGCACAGTGAATGAATATGTGACAAGCAATAAGGCCCAGTGGAGAGATATAGCCCCAGTGGAAAATGGGTCTTCTTAGAGGTGAGCTGTGATTTTGTCCGGATACTTTTCTAGAAAGTGAGCAGCAGTTGTGAGTGGATGTGCCTGTCATCCCTGCATCCCCACTGGTGGGATCAGCTGTCATCCTCCCAGTCAGACCCTGCTCAGGTTTCTCCTGCTCTCCTCACCCCCAGAACCAACAGAAGGTGAGCAAAGAAGCTGCAGGCATTTGGCCAGGGGTGGTGGCAGGGCCAGGGGAGGGAGGGAGCCAAGATCAAAGGAAGCACAAAGGGAAATCCCAGAGCTTCCTGGTGGCAGGCCAGGCCAAGTGGCCTGGAATCTTTGGGACCTTTACCCATATGCCCTTAAAAAAAGGCATAGCCTTTCGTCAGGGCCAGGATGTTCTGTCAAGGATGCAGAGGAGGTGTTATTCAGGACAGGTGAGGCCAGCACCATCCATGGCCACAAAACAGGCTAGCCCAACCCTGATAGTGGACACCTGGGCGCTGAGGAGCAGTTGCAGGGAGGAGCCATGGAGGGGAGAGAAGAGCTGGAAATGTAGTAAAAAGAAGCCACAACTGGGTCACATAATCTTGAGCTTCACAACTTTACTTGTGAACATGGTTATCCCTTTTCTGCAGATGAGCAAGTTGAGGGTACACACAAGTTCTGGAGATGACTCATGGGCATGATAGGAACTCAAATGAGCACGTGACTCACTTCCGACCACTGGGCCTGGCCAGTGGCCAGTGAGGCTGTCCTGAAGGTGCCCGTGTCCAATGCACCTGAGTCAGTGCATGCTAAGTGTGAGGTAAACAGGAAGGTCCAAATCCATGACCCAGGACCAACCCCTGTGATGTGAGGGGAAGCCATGGGCCAGGCATTTACATATGTGAGTCTGATACTTTTATCTTTAGATGTGATCAGGGGCTGACCTGGGAGTTGGGGCATCATGTGGAATAAACCTAGAAAGTGGTGAGAGTAGGGATTGTCACCTGCTAGGCTGGGCATGACGGCCAAGCCTCTAAATCCAGCCATGTTGGCAGCCCCAGGTCAGAGGCAACTGCCACCCCCTCACCTCTGCCACCCCCCCATCCCCATGTTAATGCTGGGGGAGGTCCCCTGGGCCTCCTGAGCTCCTCCCCATCCTCAAGGTCCAGCCTGGCAGTCCTTCACTCAGGCTTCAAGTGCACATTCACAGGGACTTCTGATGTGACAGGCTCTGTGAGAGAGGAGGCATTTGAGCCTTAAAATGGGTTACTTAGGGCAGGGACCACAAGCAAGGTGCCCACCAAGGACTTGGTAAAGGGTAGGCTGTGCCCAGGTCAACAGAAAGAGGATCTCAGACAAGATAATTTCAAGGATGAGGGCCCTCTGTGCAGCCACGTTAGGAATAAATGGCAAGAAGAGAAGCCTGCAGGACCCGCGTTCTCAGCCACCCAGCCCATTGTGACATCGCCAGCTGGGCTGGCTAGGAGGGGAGAGGCTATGGCAGTCGTACTTCCTCTCAGCCCTGCGCCAGCAGCAAAGCTGAGGGCCATGCTCCTGTTATCAGTTTTGCTGCTCATGTCCCAAGCCAGGGGCGCACATCTCGGTATGTTGACACCCTGTCTTCCCCCCTGTTCCCCCCCCCCCACGGCCAGAGCAGCTCTCCCAGGCGGGACGGGGCAGGGCGGAGCTTGATAGTGGCCTTGCTCATGTCCCTTTTTCCCAGTCAGTGATGAGCATTAGGGGCAGCAGAGGGAGTTGGTTAGCGAGCTCATTGATTAATTAATTGACTACAACAAATACTAATGGAATGGCTTCTGGAAGGTTCAGGCCCTTTCTGAGACCACTCTGGTTTCCCACATGAATTAGTTTCCTAGGGCTGCTGGAATCAACCGCACAAACTTAGTGGCTTCAACAACACACATTTGTTATCTTATAGTTAGTTCTGTTGAATGCAGATTGGACACAGGTCTCCCTGGGCTAAGATCAAGGTGTCAGCACAACTGTGTTCCCTTCTGAGGCTCTGGGGAGAACCTTTGCCCTTTGTAGCTTCTGAGGTCATCCCCATTCCTCAGCTTGGGCCCCTTCTTCCATCTTCCAAGCCAGCAACACGGCAGCTCTGTGCCTTTCTTCTCTAGTCACATCTTTCTTCTTCTTCTGTCTAGTCCACTACCATTAAGGACCCTTGGGATTCATTGGGCCCACTCAGATTATCCAGGACAATCCTCCCAGTTTATTTTTATTTTAAATATATTTTTATTGATTTCAAGAAGTAAGGGAGAGAGAGAGAGAGAGAGAGAGAAACATCAATGATGATAGAGAATCATTGATCAATTGTCTCCCGCATGCCCCTACTGGGGATCAAATCTGCCACCTGGGCATGTGTCCTGATAGAGAAATCATACTGTGACCTCCTGGTTCATAAGTCAATGCTCAACCACTGAGCCATGCTGTCTGGGCCAATCTCCCCATTTTAAAACCAGCTGATTAGCAACTTTAATTCCACCTCCAAAATCCTCTTTGCCTTATAAGGCACTATCCACCAGGACATAGTCCATTAGGACATGGACATCTTTGCGGGGAGGGAGTGTTATTCTGCCTGCCACTCCATAGTTGGTGTTGGACAAATCTTTTCCTCTGATTTCTCTTGGGTGAGAGCAGAGACAAGCTCAATAAAGAGACTCTCCTGAGATCACAATGCTGGAGGGGGCAGAGCCAACACTTCTGACCAGTGTCCCAGGAGCTGTGTAATGAACATAAAGCATCCTCTGGCTTACTCGTGTACCTGGGTGCTTCCATGGGCCAGCCTTAGTTCCACATGTCTAGAAAGAGCGTCATGGTAGCTACCTAGAGGCCTCCTAGAGATATTGATTGAGTGGTTTCATCTTTTCCCTTCCCTCCTCTTCCATGCCACCAGCGTGCGGCGAAAGACCCATTTTTGAGCGAGGATCTCAGTATTCCAGAATCATAGAGGGCATGGAGGCTGAGGAGGGTGAGTTCCCGTGGCTGGTGAGTATCCAGATAGGAAATGAACACTTCTGTGGCGGCACGATCATCAACAATTGGTGGATTGTCACAGCGGCTCACTGCTTATCCAATGAGGAAGTAAAGTAAGTATCAAGAGCCCATCCCTGTTGCTTCTGACACTGTCCTCCCCTATACCATCCCCACACTCAGGCAGACCTGGTTGCTAAGGAGAGTCCCAGGGCCTGTCAGTCCCAAATCAGATACAATGGCCCTGGGGCTGAGGAGGCGGTGAACCTCTGCTGTGCCCACCTCGCGGTCACCCAGGGTCGATAACTAGGGATTCCCTGTGATCACACACTTCAGGAGTATCTGGTCTGGCAGAGTTAAAGGGCTTGGTCCATTTACCTCTTCTAGGACAGACACATCCTTCCAGGAAGAAATTGTCCTGTTTCTGAAAGCCTGGGTTTCCAGGCATCAGACACCCCCTTCCCTGCTCCCTGTAGAGTTTTCTTTAAGCTCCAGGAGATGGATGGCAAGCCCAACATTTACTGAATACTAATCATGGCCCAGTGACCATGCAAGCAACTACCTATATCATTTCATCGTACAACAACCCTCTGAGGCAGGTAGAATGAACAACCGTATTTTACAGAGAAGGAAACTGAGATCCAACTGACTTTAAAGGGTAAATGGAACATCTGGGGAAGTTTCGCCATGACATGACCACGTAGCTTGTTGCATCTGCCCACCTGGGATACTTAAAGACTGGCTATTGGAATGTTCCTGGCCATTCTACCTGGAGGAAATTCCTGAGTTACGACTGAAGATGCTTTCTGTTTAATCAGTGGCCTGTCTGGATTAAACTCCATTCTGTGGGGTCTCTAAGTTGCTGGCCAGCGAATCAATGATACCTTCCTTACCTCTCTGTGGGCTGGTTTGATTTGTGCCAGGTGGTGGGCTCTTTGGAGCAGCCAAAGCTAAGCTCTGTCCTGGCCCCATTAGGAAGGCTGTCTCTTCCACATCCTGGGGACTGCTGGGCAGCGTGTCGTTGTGGTCTGCCACAAAGACTGCTTCGCTCTCCTTCTTTACCTTTTTAAAATTATCACATCTTTTTAGCAACAGCCCCGGTAGAAACAAGGTGTAAAGGCCCCTAGAAATACATGGGATGTAGATTTGGGGGGCGCAGCAAATTCTGGGTGCTTGGTGACATTTCTTCCCCTCCACCTGCCTTCTCTGGTTCTGTGCCACCTAGTCCCATAGATCTGAGGATTGTGCTGGGAACCAACGACTTGCAGAGCCCCTCCCTGGAAGTGAAGGGGGTCACCAGCATAGTGATTCACAAGGACTTTGAAAGGGCCACCATGGACAATGACATCGCCTTGCTGCTCTTGGACACAGACATCAGGTTCAACGGCCTGAAGGAGCCCATCTGCATGCCCAGGCAGCCTGGCCCCGCCAAGTGGAGCAAATGCTGGGTGGCAGGATGGGGGCAGACCAGACCTGGTATGCGACTGCGCAGTAGCTTCCAAGAGCTGCTGGGGGAGGAGCCAATCACTGCATCTGGAGATGGGTCACTCAATCTAAAGGAAGCAGGGGGAGGGTGAAAGGAGAGAGGGCTGAGGGGCAGGGGCAAGAAAAGAACTTGCATTGGAGCAAATTCCTGCCCAGCAGAGGCTCCCAGAGGCCCAATCTCTGCTTCCAAGAGCCAAGGAAGCATCACCCAAGGCCCAGGCTGAGATGCCAGGTCTGAGACAGCCCCGGGTGTGGGTGTGTTCAGCCAGCACAGAGCAGTCTTGTTTGTTTTTGTTATTGAATTAAAACTCTCCAGTTTGCCAGGGGCCACTCTCGTCTTTATTCTTTCACATCTCCCTTGATTCACACACCAATGTCTCCCACCTGGTTTGCCCAGGCATTCAAGATGCCTGTCCCGGCTCAGACCTTTGATGGCCCTGGAGTGTTGCCCAGCCAGTTTGAGAATCTGTTGTTACTTGTTCCCTGTTGTTTCACTGTTACTTGGCCAAACAGGAGGAACTTGTACCAGGGCAGAGAGGGATTATGAAAGCCTTGCTGGACTGTCCCCAAAGAAAACTCAACAAAACCAAGAGCCAATAAGTGGGGGGCGGGAACAGCGCAGCACTGTCTTAGGCCTGAGGGAGACTTTGCACGGAGCTGAAGTCCGGAAAATGGTAGGGATTGCAGGAGTTCAGTAGCTAGAGAGCCACTGGCGTGTGATTGCTTCTGCGCTCCAGGTACCCCTCGAAAGTTAGAAGTGAAGGAGGAGGGCTCCAGATTAAATGAGTCAATAAGGAGAAGAATTTTGAAAGGTCTATGTGGTCAGAGTTGGTGAGCTAGAAAGGAGTCGGCTGGAAAGGGCCCTGGCCAGTCCCCCTTGAAGACCTGCAGCCAACCTCCCCTGCCCGGGGGACTGGAAAACTTTCCAATGGGAGTGCAGGTTCACGCTCAGCAGCCCTGTGTCAGGGGAGGGCCATCCGCTCATAATGACAAGTGGCCATCAGCAGGCAGGAAGAGGAGGCAGGGCTGTGCTGAGAAATGACCAATAGCCACTTCCAAGAGGTCAAGTCTGTAGGGTTGGTTGGAGCCAAGCTGGAAGTCTTCTTGGAAGCAGGGGTCTGATTTTGAATGAGAGGAATGATTCGAATAGGTGGGGAATTGTGGGAAACCTGGGGTGGTAGAGTGAGTGAGCTGCGTGGGATTGAGGGAAGGAAGTGGCGAGCGGGGAAGTGGTGAGGATGTGGAGGAAGGTGGAGGGCAGCTGGTGGGCTGCAGGGATGTGCAGGGTGGTTTAGGGCAGGTCACTTGCATTACTGACACACAGACTACTGTCCAGCGACATTCCTAATGTGCTTTCTCTGTGGGCCAGGTGACAAACAGTCTGAGACCACTGACCTGATGAAAGTGCCAATGGTCATCATGGATTGGAGGGAATGTACAAAGGTGTTTCCAAAGCTCACCAAAAACATGCTGTGCGCTGGGTATGCGAATAAGAGCTACGATTCCTGCCAGGTAACTAGGGGCGTCCCCTCCCTCTCTCTCCAGGCCCTCAACCCCTCAGGGCTGCCAGGGCAAGGGTGTCTTCTCTCCACTGGGAATAAACAGTGAGTCTGGGAAATGTGTGGGAATCAGGGCATGGCCCTGGGAATGGGGACATGGATTGGGAAATACTCATTACGAGGTCATTAGAGTGATACCAAAAACACAGCTCGAAAGAGGGAAACATTGGACCTCATCAAAACCAAAGATTTTTTTTCTCTGTGAAAGACCCTATTAAGAGGATGAAAATACAAGCTAAGAATTGGGCGATAATATCCCACAAAGGAGTTGTACTTAGACTAGATAATGAACTTTCAAACTTGACAGTAGGAAAACAAACCATGCAATTAGAAGAGGGGCCAAAGACATGAGCAGACATTGCACTGAGGAGAATAACCGCATGGTGAATAAGAACATGAGAACATTGTTCAGCGTCATTGCCATTAAGCCAATGCAAACTCAAACCACAATGAGACTCACCACATGCCTCTCAGCGTGGATAAAATTTAAAAAAATCATCATAATAGTGACAACACCAAATGCTGACAAGAATGCTGAGAAACTGGACACATTGCCGGTGGGACTTGAAAATAGCCCAACCCCTCTGGAAAACAGTTTGCCGGTTTCTTAAGAGGCAGAACATGCTCTGGCCACATAACCTAACAAATGCTACTCTCAGGCATTCATTTCAGACAAATGAAGGCTTGTGTTCACACCAAAACCTGTACAGGAGGCTCTATAGCAGCTGTATTCATAATAGCCACGCATGGGAAACAACGTCCTTCGAGACGTGGATAGTTAAATAAACTGTGGTACATCCATACAGTGCAATACCACTCAGCTATGATAGAAACAACTGTTGATACATGCAACAACGTGGTGGGGTCTCCAGAGGCTTATGTGGTGTGAAATAAGCCAGCCCCCAAAGGTCCTGCACTGCATGATGCTACATAACATTCTTGAAATGACAAACTCATAGAACTGGAGACAGATTGTTGGCTGCCGCAGAGGTCTGGGTGGGGTTGGGAGGGAGGTGGATACAGCCTAATGGGCACCATGAGGAAGCCCTGTGGCGATGGAAGTGTTCTCAATTTGACTGTATCAGTGTCAGTATCCTGCTTGTGACTATTATACTGTAGTTTTGCAAGATGCTGTTCTTGGGGGAAACATGGAAAGGGTACATGGAATCCCTCTGTATGATTTCTTATAAGTGCATATGAATATATAATTGTATCAAAAATTTAAAAAACAGTGCTTGCCAGCATGCTCAGTGGTTAGAGCATGGGCCCTTGCACCAAAGGGTGGAGGATTTGATTCCTGGTCAGGGCTTGTACCTGGCTTGCAGGTTAGATTCCCCAGCCCTGGTCAAGCACATGCAGGAAGCAACCAATCAATATGTCTCTCTCTCTCTCACCTCTCTCTCTCTCTCTTACCCTTCCCTCCCTCCCTCCCTTTCACTCTCTGTAAAAATTAATGGGAAAAATATCATCCAGTGAGAATTAACAAAAAAATAAAAAATAAATAAAAACAAAGAGAAGACAAGGCTTCCCATACACAGTGGTTAAAGGAAGATCTGGGATCACAGCCATGCCATCGACCTAAGGAAGCAACCAGTTCAAGCCAGAGCAGGAGACAAAGGGTTCCAAATAGCAATGGGGGGGGGGGGGGAAGGGGGGGGGGGCAAAAGGGGGAGGGGACAGCATTCAGCAGACAATGTAAGTAGAAAGAGAATGTCCTAGAGAGAACGTGGGGGAAATCAGAGGCTTGAAATGGCATCATGTGTTCAGGAAAGTTCCAGGGTTTCAGAAGCCAGAGGTGGCAGGACTGAGTGTGGGCAGGTGAGCAGCGCAGTAAGGGAGGCCGTGCCATGCATGGGAGACCTCTGTTATCCCAGGCTGTGGCTCCTATGCTCACGCAAGAATATAAGAAGCAGGCTCCACCCACACCCATACTCCCACTCTCCTTCCAGTCTCTTTGATTTAACCCCATCCCCTATTCCAAAAGTCAAACCAACTGTGGCCACATCTGAAACCATCAGATGCCATCTCCTGCGATGTCTTCTGCACCCTCTGCTCCCTCTGCTGCAAGAGCTGGGTGTCCACCCGGAGTCTAGGCTTTTGGTTGCAATCTCTTAATGAGAGCTTCGGAAATTAATCCTCTATTGGTTAAGTGTTCTGTAAATAAATGTGCTGTTATCATTTTAAGACTTTTTTTTTTTTAGTTGTGAAATGAAAAGCTTTGCCCTGTGTTTAGAAAGCTTTCTATCGTCCACAATAAGCTGACAGTGATCCAGTCAAGGAAATTTTTCTGAAATTATACATTATCATCACTTTAAAACAAAGAAACGATTTAAAAATAATTGCCCTTAAAAATAAAATCACACTTTTAAATTTAGCAAACTTTTAAAAAGCATGTAATCACATAATTAAGGGAAACGATCATTTTAGGATGATAGCATTTAAATATGTTCAAAATAATGGCAGTAAAATTATGCTATGCTTAAAATACAAATTAGCAGTAAATGCTAAAATTAAAAATAGTTAGTTTTTTTGGTTTATTTTTCCCAGAACTTTTCTTCTTTGTAATCTCCTGGTTAAGGTTATAATGGGGGGGGGGGGGTTGAATTTAAAAAATAACTATTTTTAAGTGGCATAGTCAAGCAAAATATAACATCACACATATAATGGCTAGTAACAATGCTTTGTGAGTGATTTACAAAATTTTTAAAATTTCATCTGCAGATAATCTTGGGAAGGAGTTGGTATTATCTCTATTTTAATGACACAGAAACTGAGGCTTTAAAAAGCTACTTGCCCAAGGACAGTTCTCTCCTCCTTATGTAAGACAATAAATAATCAAGGCAACATATTGATAAAAAATGTTATCACGTGCATGCCTTCATAAAACATCAGTCATGGGAGGAGCTATGTGAGTAGAGATCCTATTGATTTGGTTCTTGCCCCATGACTTTGAAACAGAACTAGCACCAAAAAAGCGCATACCCACAAAAAACAGACAAGTAGCAGAGCAATGCGTTGTATGGAAAGGGGAATTTTGGTTTTGGCCAATGCTTACTATGTGTCCTTGAACTTTGTAATTCTGCCCTATTTAACCCTCTATTTGGTAATGCATTCCACAACCAATCCAAACTCCACTTGAAAACACTTCATTATGCCCTAACCGCTTTGGCCCAGTGGATAGAGTGTTGGCCTGAGGACTGAAGGGTCCCAGGTTCGATTCCGGTCAAGGGCAGGTAACCTAGGTTGTGGGCATATCCCCAGTAGGGAGTATGCAGCAGGCAGCTGATTGATGTTTCTCTCTCATCGATGTTTCCAACTCTATATCCCTTTCCCTTCCTCTCTGTAAAAAATCAATAAAATATATTTAAAAAAGAAAACACTTTATTAATTATCATCTCCTGCACTTTATCTCTCAAAGCACACTCTATGACCTGGGAACTAGTCACTATCATCTATGTTCAATATCACCAGTCATCAGATCATGTGGATTTAATTCATTCCTCCCCATCCTGACCTTCAGATCCTCATCATTTCACCTCGTCTTATCCAGTCCCTCTACCTTCTGTCTGGTTTCTCTCTACATGATTCCACACACTCTTTCTGTCAAATTCCTAATAATCCTTCAAACAAAGTGCCTTGAAGTCTCTTCTGACAGAACTTTCTCTCAACAGAGTCAGTTCCTCCCTTCTGCACTGCTTCTAGATTTGTTCATACGTCTCCTGCCTCATCAAACACAGTTAATCCTACTTGTTTCTATTGTCTCCCCCACTAGGGCACATCTTGTATCCCAGTTGCCTAAAAATTAGTTTTTCCTCAATGAAAATTTGTGAAATGGGAGTGATCAAACCTCTTTCGACATTCAATTTTCTTATTAGAATGTAAGAATCAAAATACCTACCTCACAGAGATATGAGGTGGTGGGGTTGATGAGAAAAAAAGAAGTTAAGGGGCTAACACAATGCTCTGCACATGTCCAGGAAATGCTAGTCCTTCTCCTCCTCCCCCTGCCAGAGTCTAGTCACCTGCTTATGATCATGGAAGAGGAGGCCATCTCTCCGTTTCTCTTGGCTTGTGCATATTTACTCTGTTTTCTAGCTCCGATCTGCAGATGGAGTTCTTTTTCACTTGGCCCTTCTTCCTCTTCCTCTTCCTCTTCCTCTTCCTCTTCCTCTTCCTCTTCCTCATGCTCCGTCTCCTTCAGTCCTACCCCATCCACTGCCCACACTCCACAGCCCACAGTTCCCAGAGCCAGCCTGACAGCAACACACTCCCCAGGGGCCTGGGATTGAGGTGGACAGTGGGCAGCAATGATAGATTTCCTTTGGCAGCCTGGAGGAGGGAAGGTCAATCGGTCCTCTTCCATCCATGGAAGTTACTGCACAAATAGGCAGTTTAGAATGAGACTTGCTATTGAACTGTGTTCTCTGCCCACAGGGTGACAGTGGAGGGCCTCTGGCCTGCGCCACAGAATCAGACAGGAAGTGGTACGAGGTGGGCATCATCAGCTGGGGAAGGAGCTGTGGACGGAAGAACGTTCCAGGAATTTATACCTTGTTAGACAATTACAGCCCCTGGATCAAGAAGGTGACGGAGGTGGAGGGAAGGCCCTACGATGCTGAGAAAATGAAAACTGAGGAGGTGAGCGCTCCTTCCCCAGAAACACAGATGAGATCCAAGTCCTCAGAATTCCCAGAGCCAGGTGGTCTCAGACTCTGGCTCCTGCTCTGCCTTCTGTCCTACATGCTGTTCTAGGCCATTTTCTACTGGTGATAAAATGAGTGCTATTCTGTAACCAAGGAGGGTGTGTGAGAATGTGTTTGAATGATTGTAGCCATGTGGCTACATTGGGGAGAAGCAAGTAGTGAGGTGGAGAGAACAGATGTTGACAGGGACTGTTTTTCAAAAAGGGCTTCCAAGTGGAGGCCACAATGACCCCAGTCCCTCCAGTTTGCAGCCTACCAGCTAAGCAGCCTCAGTGGAAACAGCACCTTGTTCCTGAAAATTCTGGTAAGTCTGTGGTCTAACTCTTGTGACTCAGGAGTTCCACAAATGACCCAAAAGCTTCTACATCTGCCTGGAAGCAGATTCCTATCTCCTGTAGCTGAGATGGCTAAAAATCAAACTCACAACCTCATCCCATGACAGGCTGAATTACAGGGTGAGCTATACCCCCAGCCTTGCAGGGTTTCTTATCTACTATTAAAGGCATTGGTTGAGAAGGAATGTGATCCTGAACATTTGAATGGGGATGTGTGAGAAGACCCTGATGGAACTGGGACACTGGGCCCCTGAGTTCTGATGAGTTTTCTTTGTCAGTGGCCACAGTCTCTCTCCGCTCAGTAAGAGGGACCTCTTTGCCCACAGGGTGACAGTGGAGGGCCCACCCCAGGGTGTTAACCCTGCATTGCTGGGGAAAGGGTCATGGACTTCACTCAGGCAGCTGTCAAGCAAGACAATGCTGATTCTCCTCGGGACCCCACTCCACCGCCCTTCCTGCTTCTATAACTAGACTTAAGTCCCAGCAGACCTCTCCAGGTGAAGAAGCATGACCCATGAGGAGGGACATGCATCCCAAAAGAACCTCTTGAGTTTTCTAATTCATCCCAATAGAAATCTGGGCAATGTGTGGGGATGGAGATGAGGGTGGGGTAACGATGGAAGGCACATACATTTGCATCAGGTAAATTGATTGATGTGGGCTCACAAAGCAGGGTTTCTGCATCTAATGTTACATTTGCATCCACTGTTCCCAGGGTCAGGAAGGGTTCTGCCAGTCTGTGTGGCTGAAGCATGCACTATAAGGAGACCCACTGAGAGTGAGTTAGAAAGGCTGGGCCTGCCTTGGTGTCATGAAGAGGGGGATTGGAATGTTGGCATGGATTTGTCATTTGAGACCTAGTCGCTCACCCTGGGAAAAGGCATAATTTTGCGAGTAAGCCCAGCATCCCAGGAGAGCTCTGCGGTCGCTCTTCCCTGAAGGCCAGACCTCACAGGGGTACCTGCAGCCACTGCATTGAGAAACCTGAATGCAATGGGGGTAACTGGATCCTCAGAATGGCAGGAGACAATGGGGGCACTCAATCGACAAAGGCAAGGTGGTTGTGGTTACTGAATGAAAAGGGAGTCAAAGCAGCAATTAAAATATGCACAGAGCCATAACGTTAGCTCACTGAACATGGTGTTCTGTGTAAGCAGAAAAATTCTAGGTCGGATAAATAAAGCCTAACCTGAATCATAGAAACAGAGAGTCATGGTCCTTCAATTGAGTTCTCAGCCTTGAGCCAGTTTACAGCCCAGCGCCCCTTGAATGAAGGGGAGGCTGGGCGAAAGTTTAGCAGTATAAACATTTGGTAGTGCACAGGGGTCCCTCATCCAGGAACCCAGCCTCCCCTTCATTCAAGGGGCGCTGGGCTGTAAACTGGCTCAAGTCTGGGAACTGGGGAAAAGGAAATAATCACCCCGAAGGGACCATGGCCTTTCACCCCAAAGGGACCACGGCCTTTCACCCCAAAGGGACCACAGGCTTTCGCCAGGGTAACTGCACTGGAGAAAAGGAGATAATCAGGCCTTTGGGGGACCACTTCCCACTGGCTCTGACCAGACAGATTCCAGGGGACCCAGTGTCCCTGTGGCCCACCAGTCAGAGAAGGGGCTTGTGGAGGTCAGGTGAGCAATGCATCTCACCATGGGCCCAGGGAGTCCCCAGATCCAGCCTGTGGTTACTCCCCAGTTCTGGGATGTGTAATTATGATAGACGCACTGAGCAGCTGGCAGCATCCCCACACTGGTCCCTGGCCTAGGAGTGAGGGATATTATGTGGGAAAGGCCAACTGGAAGCCACCAGAACTGCCCCTACCTGGAAAATAGTGAACCAAAGTAACACCACGCTCCTAGAAGGATTGTGGAGATGAGCACCGCCATCAGGGCCTACGGGACGAGGGGATCCCCCTACACCCCCTTCCATTCTTCCTATCTGGCCTGGGCAGAGAGTGCTAGGTCTCTGAGAAGACAGAGGATTCTTGTAACTTTGCCAGGTAGTGACTCTAATTGCTGCTTCTGTGCCACATGTGGTTTCATTGCTTGAGAAAATTAACACACCTCCTAGTATTTGCTGTGTAGCTATTGATCTGGAAAGTGCCTTGTTCTCCGTTCCTGTGCATAAGATTCACCAGAAGCGGTCATCTTTCAGCTGGCAAGAGCAGCATCACACCCTCAGTGTTCTACCTCATGGCCATATCAACCCATCAGACCTGCGTCAGAATTTAGTTTTCAGGGTTCTTGATCACAAGACCCCTTTCCCTTCACAAGATATCACACTGCATTGACAATACTGTGCTGACTGGATCAAATAAGCAAGTACTCTAGACTTATTTGGTAAGACATTTACATGCTAGAGGATGGGAAATAAATATGAAACATTTCAGAGTCCTTCTACTATTGGTGAAATTTCTAGATCACCCTACCAGGTAAGGGACCATGACCAGCTGAGGTGCTTGCTGAGGACAAAGAAAATGCAGAATAGGAATTAGAAAAAGTAGTTATAAATACCAGCTATAACCATATGACCAGCTACAGAAAGTGGGACTATAACTGTCATGAGAATTTTTCTCTTATTTTGTTATGCATGTTTGTGTATGTATATACTAAGCAAATATCGTGTTTTTTTTCTTCTTATCATGTAGCATAAGGTATGTTGACTTTATGTCATAGTTGTGTGTGTGTGTGTGTGTGTGTGTGTGTGTGTGTGAGTGTGAGTGTATGTGTTAATCCTCACCTGAGGATATTTTTCCATTGACTTTTAGAGAGTGGAAGGAAAGGGGAGAGACAGGGAGAAAATGTCATTGTGAGAGAGACAGGTTGATCGGTTGCCTCCCACATGAGCTCCAATTAGGGCTCGGCATTGAGCCTGCAACTGAGGTACTTGTCCTTGACTGAAATAGAACCTGGGACCCTTCAGTCCGAGGGCCAATGCTCTGTCTACTGAGCCAAATCGGCTAGCGCTATGTCATAGTTTATGAAACTTAATATGGAATAGTACTCAAGTAACAGGATATCAAGAAGACTAAACATCTGTTGAGGACTGCCTCCTCTTCTGGAGGAATGATTAGTGCATTTTCAGTGATTGAGCACCAACCTATGAACCAGAAAGTCATAGTTCAACTCCCGGTCTGGGCACATGCCTAGGTTGCGGGCTTGATCTCCAGTAGGGGACGTGTGGGAGGCAGCTGACCTGTGATTCCCTCTCATCATTGATGTTTTTCTCTCTCTCCTTCTCCCTTCCTTTCTGAAATCAATAAATTTTTAAAAATTTAAATTGTGAAACCTTGAGTAAGCAGATATTCTTCCATAATGTGGGTGAATCTCATCCAATCAGTTGAAGTGCTGAATAGACAAAAAGACTGGTCTCCCTGAACAAGAAGAAGTTCTCCAGCAAACTGCCTTTGGACTTCATCTGCACCATCAGCTCTCCTTGGTCTGGAGACCACAGCCCACATTGCAGATTTGGATTTGTCAGTCTCCACAATCACATGAACCAATTCCTTACAATGAATCTCTATATGTATATACACATGCGTCCTATTGGTTCTATCTCTCTGACGGCTACAAAGAAGAATATCCTCAGTATAGTGAGTGAAAAGAGCCGCTATGCTAGAGCTGGAAGCAATGTTGCCGTTTAATATTGAACTGAGCACTGCATGCAATGCTTTATCCAACAGTGAGTTGGAACCCTAGCCAGTCAGTTCACCTATGATTGGTCATGCCAGATGATTATCATGTATGACCTATCACAGTATACCTAGAGCTGCATTTCCTAAGCTGTGCACTGAGGTGCCCTCACAGAGACACAATGGAAGTACAGAGACATCTGTTGGACATAGAGGGAAATGGCATCATCTGCCAGGCACTGAGCAGAGAGCTACTATTAAGTCGTTTGGACTTAACCACTTAATAAATGCAGTCGCTAAGCATTTATTTTGGCCTAAAAGTGTAAAAAAAAATTACTAGGACACTAATGGCCCATGAACTGAGAAACTCTGGGAACCTCTGACCTAGTAGATAACTGCTGATGTTAATACTTTGTGTTTCAGAATAAAGCATGAGCTGTAATAGAAATTTTGTGCATCTTGGCTGTGACAAGGTTCTCAGATTTTCCTTGTGTGTCATGAATTTGACCATTTTTAGAAGTGCTAATGAAGTCTATTGTTGATGTCACTCTATTGGAATTTGATCTTTTCCCATGGCTAGACCGGAGCTATGGGTTGGGGAAGGAAGGTTGGGTGCCATTTTTATCACATTTTATTCAGAGTATGTGTCATCCACTTGATTTACAACTGTTGATGTTGACCTTGATCACCTGGCTGAGGCAGCGTTAGTTGGATTTCTCCATTCTAAAGTTACTTTTTTACCTCCTTTCCAAACTGTACTCTTTGGAAGGAAATCACAGTGTCAGGCCCACCTTAAGGTGTAGTGAGTTATGCTCCACCTCCTTTAGGGGAGAGTATATTTACCTGGAATTCTTATTTATGAGATATTCATCTCTCTCCCATTTATTACTTTACTAGGGGCACCTTGAAAGGAACTGTGGGCCACAAGGCTGCAGTGGGCACAGGGTCTGGTCTCAGCACATCCTTTGAGCCCCTGCCTGGCCCCTCCCACCATGGCCCCTGGTCCCACCACTGCTGCTCCCATGCACTGACAGTGCCGTCCCGCTTGCATCCACTGATGGCGCAGTGATTGGGGCCAGTGCCAGCAGTGGGTGCAAGTGGTGGCTGCTGCCTCAATTGCCCCTCAGGAGCAGAGGGAGGTGCAGAAGCCCTCAGAAGCAATTGGGGCCAACAGCTGCCACTCGCACCTGCTGATTGGCACTGAGCAATCAGGACCAGCGCCTAGTGCTGCCAGCGGGTGCTAGCAGTGGCTCCAGTGCCAGCAGTAGGTTCGAACAGGGCTGTTGCCAGCAGCGTGTGTGAGAGGCGGCTGCCAACCCTGAACACCCCTCAGGAGCAGGGGGAGGTAGAGAAGCCCTGAGGGGCAATCAGGGCCAGCAGTAGCCTATGGCACCTGCTGATGATGCCAAGCGATCAGGGCCGGCCCCAGGCACCATCAGTAGGTACAAGTGGTGGCTCCAACACTGGCAGTGGATGTGAGTGTGGCTGGCACTGGCAGCAGGCGCAAGTGCCACGCAGGACCATGGTGCACAGGAGCAAAGAATTTTCAGTAACCACTAGAGGCTCGCTCTGATGACAGCAACTGGTGTCCCTCCTTGGGTGGTGCCCATGCTCACCTGCTCCACCATTCCAACATGGCCAATGCCTGCCATGTTCCACACTCTTCCATCTGCTGCCAACGCCCACCATTTTCTGTGCATGCCCCCTGGTGGTCAGTGCACATCATAGCAACCAGTTGTTTGGTTGTTTAGTTGTTCTGCCATTCAGTCTATTTGCATATTAGGGTTTTATATATATAGATTCAATCACTTACATATAGCTATATGGACTTTTGTATACTAATATTTACTTTGACTTATAATCCAAAACTATTTTTTAATTTTATTGTTGAAATTTTCCAGCTTTAGTCATTGGGGGCTCTGTATTGGCTCCTGTGCCCCTCTGACCTACCCCCCTCAGTGTGTGTGCATGTGTGTGTGTGTGTGTATTGAACACTTCCTTACTTTCTGACACTGCAAGATGCTACAAAGAAGCACAGACTTTTAATTATGAACCAATTAAATTCCTTTTGTTAAAGTTTTGCATTTGTGTCTTACAACTGGAAGAGTTCTGACTGATAAAGGGGACTAGCCTCACTTCCTCACGCTTTTTAAAATGTTTTACTTTTGACAAGTAAAAAATTGTATTTGTTTAAGGTGTACCATATGATACTGTGATATATGTGCACATTGTAAAATAAGCTAATTAAACTAATGAACATAACCACCACCTCCCCTAGTTACCTAGTGTGTATGTGGTGAGAACACTTGAGGTCTCTACTCCCTGAGCAAATTTCAAGTTTGCAATATAGTCATAATGCTGTATAGTAGGTCTTCAGAACTTATCTCATAACTGAAAGTGTGTACCCTTTGCTCAATATCTCTTTCTTCCCCCTACTTCCCAGCCTCCGGTAACTACCATTACTCTCTACTGCTGTGAGTTTGACTTTATTTTTTTAGATCTCACATATATGTGAGATCATGTGATATTTATATGTGCCTGGCTTATTTTACTTAGTGTAATGTCCTGTAGGTTCATCCATGTTATTGCAAATGGCAAGATTTTCTGCTTTTTAAAGGCTGAATAATATTCCACTGTGTATATGTACCACGTTTCTTTTTTCATTCATCTGTTCATAGGTACTTAGGCTGATTTTCATACCTTGGCTATTGTGAGTAATGCTGCAATAATCATGCAGTTGTGTCTTTGGGATAGCGATTTTATTTCTTTTGGGTATATATGAACTCAGACATAGATTGCTGGATTTTTTAAGGAACCCTCACACAATTTTCCGTAATGGCTGCACTAATTTACTTCCCTACCAACAATGGACAAGGGTTCCTTCTTCTCTACATTGTTACTTACACTTGCTGTCTTTTGACTTTCTGATAATAGCCATCCCAACAGATGTGAGGCAGTATCTCATTGTGGTTTTGATTTGCATTTCCCTGATGAGTAGATGATTAGTTGAACATCTTTCCATGTACCTGTCAGCCACTTGTATGTCTTTTTTTAAAAAATGTCTATTCAGTTCCTTTGCTTATTTTTAAATTTGCTTATTTAGTTTTTTTTGCTGTTTAGTTCTATGTGTCCTTATATATTTTTCATGTTAACCCCTTATCAGATATCTGATTTGCAAATATTTTCTCATATTTTGTGTGTTGCCTTTTCATTTTGTTAATTGTTTCTTTTGCTGTGCGGAGCCTTTTAGTTTGATATAGTTTCACTTGTTTATTTTTCCTTTCCCCCATGTGTTCTTCCAGGACTTTACATGATCAGATCTAATGTTTAAGTCTGTAATCCATTTTGAGTTGATTTTTGTGTATGTTGTAAAACAAAGGTCCAATTTCACTGTTTTGCATATGGATACCCAGTGTTCCTAATGCCACTCATTAAAGACTCTATCCTTTCTCCGTTGTATATGTTTGGCAATGCTATCAAAAATTAATTGACCATCTATGTGGGTGTATTTTAGAACTCTCTATTCTGTTCCATTGGTCCCTGTGTCTGTTTTTATGCCAATACCATACTGTTTCAATTACTATAGCTTTGTAATACAGCTTGAAGCCAGGAATTGTGGTGCCTTCAGATTGTTTTAGTTGCCATGGCTGGGTGGCTAGGTTGCTAGATTGGTTGAAGCATTATCTAATACACCAAGGTTGGTGGTTCTGTCCCTAGTTGGGGCACATGTGGGAGACAACCAATCTCTCTCTCTCTCTCTCTCTCTCTCTCTCTCTCTCTCTCTTTCCTCTTCTGTTTTATTCTACTTCTGTGAAAATGTCTTTGGAATTTTGATAGAGATTGCACTGAATGTATAGACCACTTTGGGTAGAATGTACATTTTAACAATATGAATTCTTTCAATCTGCATACTTTAAACTTAGATTTGCCCATAATATTTAACTGCTGGGGCTGATAAGATAGGAAAGCTCCAAGAGACCATTAAGGTCTGGCAATAGCTGAAAAAAAACAGTCTGCCGCGATTTAAGAACATACAGCACTTTAACCCTTAGCAGTGGCATAATCGGCTCCAGGCCCTCGCTGACTCCATTATTTGAACATCTGGGGTGATAGACATTCCAGTCCCACTGACTGACATTCAGAGGGAACTCAGGAAGGGGAAAGGAAGGGGAAGAGAGGAGATGTAGAGTTCAGATTTTGATATGCTGAGTTTAAACTCTCTGTGGAACATCCAGTTAAGGTGTTTAATAGGTACTTGAATACTATCTGGCTTGGAGCTCGAGAGGGACAACTGACCGGGAGGAAATACATTTTACACGCACATAAAAAAGTTAATTGAAACCAGGACAAGGGCAAGATTGTCAAATCAGATTCATAAATCAAATCTTTTACCTAATATCAAGTTTTACTAATAATTCCAAGGACACAAATAATTGAAGGGCACAGGCAAAGCATGGTAAAGTCTGGGGCTGCCAGACCTCTTCCAGCTGCCATGAGGTCAGCCCTGACCTGGATTTAGTATGTGAGGTCTCTAAGTGATGGTTGGGGCACACCACTTACTCGAGAAAGAACTGTTTAATTTAAAATATCTCCATTTTCTATTTGATTAGGTACATAATTTATATCAGGGGTGGGGAACCTTTTTTCTGCCAAAGGCCATTTGCATATTTATAATATCATTTCTGAGCATACAAAATTATCAACTTAAAAATTAGCCTGCTATGTTTGATCAAACATTTCATTAATTCACTCCTAATGGCTCATCGGAGTCAGACCAAATGGTTTTGCAGGTGTTATATAGCCCGAGGGCTGGATGTTCCCCACCCCTGATTTATAAGATATTTTCCAGAGCATCATGACTATAAATTCATAGATTCCAGGTTTATTTACCATAAGTAATATTAGATAGACCAGGTACACCCCACTAAACACCTTCTGGGGAAAAAAAAGAAAAAAAACAAAAACTCCAATCTGGATGCCTACTATAAGAAAATGTCTCTAACTTCTCTATCTAGTGTGTTTCCCTAGTTACTCTTTATTTCAACACCCTGCATGTAGCACTGCATTTATTTATTCACTATCTCCCTCACTAGACTGTAGTGATGGTCCATGAGGTTAAAGATTATGTTTTTCACCATTCAACACTCAGAGCTCACCCTGGCACTTAATAGAACAGGTGCTTAGTAAACGTTTGTTGAATAAGTGATGAAATAAAGGAAAAAGGAAGAGAGAGAAGTGAAGACAGTGAGAAAAGAAGAGGGGGGAGAGGAAGGAAGGAAGGAAGGAAGGCTATTGAACTGGTCCAGAGTTGGGTTTTTTGGTGGCAGGTAAGGTAGAAAGACAGTGGGACAATTGAATCATGGACAGGATAGCAGTGCAATTGGAGAAGAGGCGCTGTGAGAGACGACCCAACCAAAGGCTTTAGGAGGTAGAGGTTTTGAGCCTGCCTTTGGCTGCAAGGATGAATGGAAGCTCTGAGGTGAGGAGGTTACATTTGAACAAGATTTTGAGGACCAGCCTCCAGGATGAAGCTGAACTTCTTGATTGGATCTGTTAACAGAATTGTCCAAGATATGCAGAGTGGGAGAAAGCAGCTGGTAAACACACAGGGTTAACTCTTTGATGTAAAGGAAGTCTGGAGATAGGCAGCTCCTGGTAGTATGGCTCCCAGAAACTCAGATTCCTTTTCTCTTCCCTCTCCATTACTCTATATAATAAAAAGCTAATATGCAAATCGATCAAACAGCAGAATGACCAGTCGCTATGATGCGCACTGACCACCAGGGGGCAGACGCTCAACACAGCAGCTGCCCCCTGGTGGTCAGTGTGCCAGAAGCCAGGCCCACGGCTGGCAAGTGCAGCAGCAGTGGTGGGAGCCTCTCCTGCCTCTACAGCAGTGGCAGTGCTAAGGATGAACCCATTGACAGGGCAGGGAATGGGCCTAAACCATCAGTTGGACATCCCCCAAGGGCTCTAGGACTGCAAGAGGGTGCAGCTGGACTGAGGGACCCTCTTCCTGAGTGCACAAATTTCGTGCACTGGGCCTCTATCTTGACTATAAATATGGACCAGATGTCTGAGTTTGTTTGGCTTGTGTGAAATGGGACTCTGAGAAGAACCTCACCTGTGCACCAGAGCTGAGGTCTGTGGCAGCAACCCAAGGCTAGTTCTGACTGGGACTACTGAGAGCTCTTCCTCTTCTATGCCTTAGTTTCCCTGAATTACATCCAAACTTTATGGATTTTATGATGGATTTTCTCTATTAGTTCTAACACATTAGTATAAAGAAAACAAAACAAAACCCACAAAACTTGAGCATCCCAACCCATTACGGGTGGATCTAACTATATATCTCGTCCAATGGGCACCCAGCTGGTGCCAACCTCCCTCCATTTTGCTGCTTAGATGCAGAATTGAGGACAGCAGAAATCTCAGATGATTCTTCATAGAGTCAGGATCTAAAAGCCTGATGATAAAATGTTAAAGGCCCACTGTCTCACTGGGGGTCACTGCCAAACAGAAATTGTTTTCTGTGATTCTCAACCCAGTGGGGACTTTGTCCCCTGCCCCTCCCCTCAGGAGACACTTGACAATGTCTGGAGACCTTTCTAGTTGTCACACCTGGAAACTTAGGTACTACTGGCACCTATCAGGGAATAGAGTGCCGGGGCTGCTGTTAAATATTCCATGATGCACCGACAACCCTCACAGCGAAGACTCACCCAGCCCCCAGAATCGGCAGTGCTGAGGCTGAGGAACCCTGGGCACTGTTCTGAGCACTAGGCTGGCAGTGGCTCTCCAAGTTCATGTTGGTGATGCCAGCACTGGATGTCAGAGTTGGGCTTCCTTCCAGGGCCCCTGACAGCCTTCCTTCAGGTTGAATTCCCTTTACACCTCCCCATTTGCCTCTTCTCTGCCTTCTTTCTCTACACTGCCTCCTGCCAGCTGGATTGTCCCACCCACAGACTCCAACCCTCACATTTCCTTCCTCCCAGACATGTGTCCCTGGTGAGCAGGCATCGATGAGCTCAGTGCTACTGCCCTTGTCCAGCCTCTGCCGCTGTTCACAGCACAGATGTAGCCATTGAATCTTCTGGGGAAAACCCATCCTTATCCCGGGCCTCCCAATGACCTGCACTGGGGTCTGCACCCTCTCATCACAGAAAGTCCATGAGCCAGAGGGAATAACTCCTTGGGAGATGTATGCTGGAATCTCATATGCAGGCAGAATCTTTGCATTGGTTGGGCAGGGAAGGAAGGTAGAGAAAGAGAGATGGAGCCAGAGCAGGGCGAGGCTGGGAGGGAGAGAGGAGAGAAAAGGCAGGCAACAGCCAGGGAGGAGATGGCATGGGATGGATGGGGCGGGTAGGGGAGGAAGTGTCCGTGTTTCCTGCCAGCTCCTGCCATCCATCATCTCTTCCTGGAGGGGAAATCAGTATTCCTCCCTCTTCTCTCCCCAAATGTTCTGAATTTAGAAAAGAAAGAGCGAAACCCTGACAAATGCACATTGTTTTCTGACTATAAATGCTGCATCCGCTTCCACCCCCACACAGATGTCGCCGCCTCTTCCTGGCTGCTGGTTGTCAGTGTCGTAGGCCTGGGCTCGCTGCCACCACCGCTGGCAGTGCCTGCTGTGAGTGCAGATGGAGCCAATGAAATGAGCTGTCGGCTCTCCACTGGAGGTCACCTGGCTGCCTAAGAAGCAGATTCTGGGCAATTTCTTGCAGGATGAGCATTTCCGACTCAAAATTCTGTTGGCATTTCCTCCTGACAACTCACTTGTTTGGAAAATAATTGTGAAACCATTTACTCTTTCTATTTGAAAGCCCCCGATAGCTCATCCCTGGTGCCCTTAGAGGTAGCAAAACAGGGATGACTGCTTCCTTTGTTCCAATGAGGAAACTGAGGCTCAAAGAAGGGGACACATTAACTCAGAGTGAACAGTGCTAAGAACCAGGGTTAATGGGACATGCCCCTAGCATCCATGGGCCCCAGGGCCTGAGTTCTAATTCAAGCCCTAATTCAAGCCAGAAATGTCTCAGATTTGAATCCCTCCAGTCACGATTCAGTGGCTTTGAGCAGAGACATAAGAAGCACCATGCAACCCTCTTTGTTCATAACGGCTGACATTTGCATAATGCTGCTTATGTGCCAAACACTCTTCTAAATACTTTTATGTGAATTAAGATCCCCATCGATCCTCAGAGGAACCCTATGAAGTGTTATTATCAGGCATTGTTTACAGATTGAGGAAACTAAGGCTCAAGGAGGTGATGTGGCTTGCTCAAGGTCATGTAGCTAGGAGGTGGGAGGGCTGGTATTCACACCCACACCATCTGATTCTAGAGGCAGTGGGCCTAACCACTGGACTACACTGCCTCTGCACACTCTCTAAGGCCAGAACACTGGCCCTTGAGTATGATACCTGGGTTTAGGGCCTCAGTTTGTCCTCACTCTAAGGGATTTGGCCAAACTTGGTCAAATTTTGTATCCCTAGAGAAATGTAAGAACTCTTTGCAGAGTAAGAATAAATGATTTTACTTTTGCAAAGAAGGGGCAGCACCTCAGCTCTTTCCCCGGGGGCGGGGTAGGGGCCAATTGCCCTTTCTTGGAAGAGCAAATTCCTCTCGGGACCTCTTCAATCAGACATATAGACGACATTAGTCAATTAGCCATTCAGTCAACACACATTTATCCCTGGGTCCGGGCACAGCACTCTGATTGAGGAAGGCGTGGTGAGTGCCTCCTGGAGCTTGTGTTGTGGTAGGGAAGCCAGAACTGCACAAGCGATGACAGAGGGACAAATTTCACTGAAGGGAAGTCCAGGGTTCCTTGGCAGAGTTAACCAAGTTGAGGGTTTGGGGAGACACATCTGAGAAATGAACAATAAGACTGATTTCCCAAGTAAGAACTTCCCTTCCCCACCTCAAGTGGTTCACACAGTGCTCTGCAGACCAGTGAGCTTCCTGTTCATTGTAGTGCAGTGCCAGCACTATGATTCCTGCGGCCTCCAGAAGTCTCTGTGCTCAAGTCATTTGTTTGCAGTCTGCAATCATCGCTCAGAGCATCGTGAACAATGGGGATTGTTTGCTAGGCTTGTTGCGAGTGAACAGGGTAATCTATCTAACAATAAAAGCGTAACATGCT
Source organism: Murina feae (assembly GCA_004026665.1). Taxonomy (NCBI): domain Eukaryota; kingdom Metazoa; phylum Chordata; class Mammalia; order Chiroptera; family Vespertilionidae; genus Murina; species Murina feae. The sequence continues at coordinate 33,229 of PVJC01005304.1, forward strand.
AATTAGACCGAATGACCTTCCGGATGACCTTCTAGATGAAGCCACAGCTTGCATTGGGCCTCTAGTGAGTATATAAGTAAACATGTGGCGAGTGAGACACTAGAATGATTTACATAAAGGGCAAAGAAAAGATAGGGAGCAGATGCCTAACCTGGAGATCGAAGGCTTAATGCCTTCTTTAGGTGTTAATTTGCTCTTCCAAGAAAGGGCACCTCCCCCCTCACCTCACCAAGAAAGAGCTGAGGTGCTGCCCCAACATTCATTGATCTTTATTCTGCAAAGGGTTATTATATTTCTCTAGGGATTCCTTTGACCAAGGAGGATACCTGGTTCCCCTACACTTACTCTACAGGCAATACACAATACATGACTACAGGCTTTTCAGAATAATATTCAGCCACCAGCTGCTGAGAGCATACACAGTGCCAACATTTCCTAAACAAGGAACAAGACGTACCAGGTCCCTGCGCTGAGCCAAGGGCTCCTATCCTCAAGGCTTTGCTTTGAGCTTGGAGTAACCTGAATAGAGTGGGGCTGCCTTGGGGCCAGCCTCCGCATGCTGTCGCATTCAAAATACATACAGATCTAACTCCCAAAACTTTGAGGTGCTTAGAAGTTCTTTACTAGAAATTTCTTGAAGGGGACATAGAAAACACCGGATACACACATCAAAACTTGTCACAAATCCTTCTAGTTTCAGCTCTGTTCCCAAAATGTACATCTCACAGCAGTTGTTCAGATTCATCCTGCTTCCTCTTCAAACTCCCAGTCAACCTGCTCTTTCTCCCCATTCCTGCGTCTCCTGTTGGCAAGCTGCCTTCCCCACCCTCCTCTTCTCCTCCCCAAGTGTCTATGGGTCCTCTCTTATGCATATAACTTAAGATTTTCCTCTTTCACCAAGTTCGCTTTTGCACATATCTCCCCCATTAATGTCACAAAAGCCGAACACAACATTCAGGCTCCCATGAGTTCTCCATGTCTGCTCGTCCTCTTCTCTTTGGTTGGCGGTATTCACCCCTTTATTCTTCAGTCCTCAAGCTCTCTATAGACTCTGAGGTAGAGGGCTCATTCAGTGTCCTGCCTTCAATCAGGAATGCCTACCGACTTTAGCAGCTGGACTTACATTGCTCTCAACAGCGTCACCAGCTCTCCCTGTATGATTCTACCAAGCATGTCCCCTCAGCTGTGGTTTTTCTGGTTAGCATGCAGGGGCAGTGGGAATCTCAGTAAACCTTTCTCTGTTGAACATTTTCATTCATTTTTACTGCCATATCCTAAAGCTCAATTAGTCTGAAACTATACATACTTTGTTATTCATAAAAAATTCTTTACCTGCACTTGGCCTACTTCTGCAACTGGCACCAACCTCATTATCTTTTGACCAGGCCTGAAACCTTAGAGCAGGTCTTCATCTTGGCCTCTGGCCAGGACTCAGGCTCATGGATGACCTCGCAGAGCGCTGTAAAGCTACTTGAGATTGTATAGTCACAGAACTGAAGACCAAGGGTTGAGACTGGGAGAAAATATTTGCAACACATATATCAAAGGACTTTTATACCCAGATTATATAAAGGATTATTGCAACTCAGTTAAATTAAAAATAGGTAAAAGGCCTAAGAAAGCCCAGCTGGCATGGTTCAGTGCTTGAGCATCAACCTGTGAACCAGGAGGTCACAGTTCAATTCCGTCAGGGCACAGGTTCACTCCCTAGTAAAGGGCGTGCAGGAAGCAGCCAATCAATGATTCTCTCTCATTGATATTTCTGTCTCTCTCCCTCTCCCTTCCTCTCTAAAATCAATAAAAAATTTATTAAAAAGACTTAAGAGATATTTCACAGAAAAATATTTACAAATTATAAATGAGTACATGAAAGGATGTTCATTAGTCATCAAAGAAATGTAAGTTAAAACCACAAGGAGGAACCACCATGCATTCACTAGAAAAACTAATATTTAAGACTGGCAGAGACCAAGTATTGACAAGGACATAGAGTAACTAGACTTTTCATATAAGGCTGATGGGGTTGTAAAATGCTATACAACCCATTAAAAAAAATGAGTAAATTCTTTAAAAGTCTAATATATACCTGCCTACCATAGGACCCAGCCATCCAACTCTTAAATATTTGCCCAAGAGAAATGAAAGCACGATTGGAGAGAACTAAAGAAAAGTGACAACTCAAGGCAGCACCTCATTCTGAATGGACACTTTTGCTTCAAAAGACCTTATTGGGCCAATTGGTGAAACTTCATGGGGTCTGAGGATGATGAAGACTCTCAACCAGATAGGGAAAGGTTTGATCCTAGAGCTGTACTTCCTACTTCTCTCTTTTAAAAGAGAATTTCTGAGCAGGCACTGAATTAGAGATTGCCCGACTCTTTACTTACGGGATGGGGACTAAGTCTGGGAGAGGTGAAGCGACTTGATCAAGGACACAATAGCTAGTTGGGTTAAAGCTGGGACCAAACCCTTCTTTTCAATCTTACTATTGGATCTAGTCCAAGTCCCCTATTTTACAGGTTAAGAAAGTGAGGTCCAGAGCCATGCAAAGATTTGCCTCAAAATGAGATGAACAAATTTCAGGTGTCAGTTTGGGGACAAATTTGGGGAACTTCTTAGGTATCTCAAGTTGAACTCTAAGTCCATGTGTACAGAAAGTTCCCTAGATGTTGGCCCTAGAGCCAACTTCCTCCTGGAAGGGAAGTCCCCTGCCACTTACTCAGGATTTGGGGTTGCTGCCATGCAGAGTGGCCTGCTGCTTTGCTAGAGGGCATCTCTATGGCTTCAGGAATTTTCCACCCTTTCAGTTGCTGATGGCCTGGGACTTTGCCTTCCCATGTCCCAGTCATCAAGCAACCATGTGGCAATTCTGAATAGGCAGAAGGCACTCAGAGGCTCTCCAAGGTGGCATTCATCTGATAGGGGGCAAGAGGTGAGATGGACTGTTATCAGCTGAGTTGTGTCCCCCAAATCCATATATTGATGTTCTAACCCCCAGCACCTCAGAATGTGACTGTATTTAGAAATGGGGCCTTTAAGGAGGCAGTTATGGTAAAATGGAGTCCTTAGGGTGAGCCCCAATCCAATATGGTTGGTGTTCTTATAAAACAAGAAAATTAGGAGGCAAACACATGTAGAAGGAAGACCATGTGAGGATACAGAGAGGAGACAGCCACCTATGAACCAAGGGGAGAGTCCTCAGAAGAAACCAACCCTGTTGATACCTTAATCTCAGACTTCCAGCCTCGCCTGTAGTACTTTATTATGGCAGCCCAAGCAGATTAGTACAGCAGGGGGAAGGAATGTTAGAGAACAGCTTTTCACCTTAGCCAGTTTGCTCAGTGGATAGAGCATTCGCTTGCAGACTGAAAGGTCCCAGGTTTGATTCTGGTCAAGGGCATGTACCTCGGTTGCAGGATCCTCCCGGGCCCTGGTCCTGGTTGAGGCGCCAGCAGGAGGCAACAAATAGATGTGTTTCTCTCACATTGATATTTCTTTCTGTCTTTCCCACTCTCTACCACTCTCTTAAAATCAATGGAAAAATATCCTCAGTGATGATTAACAAAATAAGGAGAGGAACAGCTTTTCTACACAAGCTCTTTGCACAGATCCGTCTGCCTACACTGTAATGTCACCTTCCCCCCAACAAGCTCATCTGAGTGGCAGTCTCCCCATTTGGACATTAATCAAGGAAAACTGGGAACAGAATGCTTGGAGCTGTATGATCTCAGCCTAGTCATTTAATCTTGCTGTGCCTTAGTTTCCATATGTAAAAATAGGATTCGTAATTCCTGTTTTAATATTTCATAGAATAATTGAGAAGATCAAGTGTACTAATAAGAAATGATAGAAACTATGAAACAGATTATAAATGTGAAGGATTGCTATTAATGACAGTAATATCATAGTACATATACTAAAAATATTTATGTGTTGAGCTTCCGTTTCAGTTAGAAAATGCAAATGTTATCTTTTTGTAATCCATGAGGGAATAGAGATTTACACAAATAAAGCGATGTGCAAGATGGCACATAGTAAACACAGTTCAGGAAACCGAAAGTGAGTGCTTAGAGAAAGCAACACCATCACAGCCGGTGTGCATTTGGTGCAGTTTATTCATTCATCAAACATTTTCTGGGAACTCTGTGCCAGCACTGTCCTAGCACAGGGCTAGAACCCTGAGCAGCACAGTACGCCCTCAAGGAGCCTCCATTTCAGCAATAAACAAACATGCTACTGAATATGACTGGTGGAGACAGCGCAGTAAAGGACAGGGAAGAATGGGGAGCGGGTGGGAAGGCTGCATGTGGGCACAGGCGGCTTTAAAGCAGTTATTAGTGAGGTCCTCGCTGTGAAATCAGACCTAGAGGAAATGAGGGACAGAACCGTGTCGCTCCATGGCAGAAGAGGATTGTAGATGGTATTGGGTGCCTTTACCAAACAGACTGCACAGCACTTTGCGAAATGAATAGGACTTGATTAGGTTTCTGGAAGGGCTGAGGGAATCCAGCCAACAAGGCTTAATGTGGGATTGGCCAGGATGGTGTTACAATTCTCAGATGTCACCACCAGGTGGCAGGGTGGCTTCAGGCAAAAGGTCTACCAGGTGTCTGGGAACAAAGTTCTTTCAGATTCCAAAGGAGGAGTGTTTGGATAGGCCCCAAGGTGCCTAGGAGACTAGAGAAACAGCAGATATAGCCCTGAAGGGCGAGAAGGTAGAATAAGCTCCTTGCCTGATACCTGGTTGAAGCTTTCTGAGAGTCACTGTATTTCCCCATCTTCACAATGGCTGTCACTCCCAGCTTGGCAATAAGGCATAACACTTGCTAAACTACAAAGCATTTTATTAGTAGATACCCAGAGAATCATCATTATTCCATAGAGAATCTCTATAGTACTAGTAAAACCCTGCCATGACCCCATAGGTAGGGCACATAAATCCAAGCTCCTAAAATGCAAGGGTTGGGACGTTGCAAGTCCATAAAGGAATGGTCTGTCCCAGCCCAGGTTCTTGCTTGGCGCCACCTGTTGGCAGCTGTCTGTTCTGGCTTAAATCATAGGTGAGCCCTAACGGGTTTGGCTTGGTGGATAGAGCGTTGGCCTGCGACTGAAGGGCCCCAGGTTCAATTCCAGTCAAGGGCATATACCTTGGTTGTGGGCACATCCCCAGTGGGGGGGGAGGGGGGGAGGGAAGGGTGTAGAAGGCAACTGATCGACGTTTCTCTCTCATTGATGTTTCTAACTCTCTATCCCTCTCCCTTCCTCTCTGTAAAAAATCAATAAAATATATTTTTAAAAAAAATCATAGGTGATTCTGGGTCCTAGGACTTTTGCCAGGACTTCCAAGACAGATGCAGATTCCAGAACTCCCCTAATTGGTGCCATTTTGTTGGTCTTTATGGAGAAAGTCAGGGCACAGGGACCCATCATCTACTTCCTGCTTCCTCAATTGGGATTGCCTGCAGTTTCTCCACCCAGCTTTGCCCTTCCCTCCCAGTTTGCTCCCACCATGAGAATATTTGATGCCACTTTCTTATATCCAAATTCCTGGTACCCTGGGCTATGTTGCTTTGGGTTTTCACAGTATTGGATTTTTACTTCTTCTGAAGAAGCATCTTTCTCTTAGATGCCTGTGTCTACCACATGATCTACTTCCCAAAGAACCTGATATGCATGCATTTCTGTGTGTGCACTTGTGCATGGGTGTGGTGCACACATTTGTATAGGGTGGAGGGAGGGCATGAGAGAAGGGTGTTTGCTCAGTTATGCTGTCTTCTTTCACATTCAGATGACTCTCAATAAATCAGCTAGTTCCACCAAGACTTTTTCTTACCCCATCAGCCAAAATGGACCCAGCCTCCCTCCAGGATTGCTTTGAAATTTCCTTCTTCTGCCACCTTCCCTGATTGTCTTTCTATTTCTGTGCATGTTCAGAAGGTCCTAACAGTGGTGGGCTCTGAGCATCATCCAACCTCCCCTTCCTTCTGGGAGGGCAGTGGAAGGATATCCTTTAAAAGCAGTTTGTGCTCAACAAGCAGTAAAGGTCATGCTTCATAGCTGAAGGTCAAAAGGCACAGGAAGCAATCCTGCACACTGGCCTTCTCACCGATCTCCTCCTCAGTGGCCTTCTTTCTTCACAAGACAATGAGTTGTGAGATAGAAACATCTTTGGCTTCAAAATGCAGTTATTCACTCATCCGTCCATTTATTCATTCACTTACTATTTTGTCATTGATTCAAATAAGTGTTAAGTGCCTTTCTCTGTGCTGGGGAACACAATGGCAGGCAGTGCTTGGTCACCTTCCACGGGGAGCTCAATGTCTGGAGGATGGAGGGGGTGAACCTGAGTCCCCAGCAGCATCAGAGATTGAGAGATGCAATATTAAAAGTGCCACATTGGAGGGATGAACTGAGTGCCATGTGATCCAGAGGGTCGAGGACGAGCTCTCCTGTGACTTATTTTGCCTGCGTAATCTTGCTTGTTCAAGATTTGAGAGTTGCATAGAGGGGCAGCACTTCCTAACCCTGGCAATGCTGACCAACGAATCACTGGAGGGAATGAAGGGAACAGCCGAGAATGATGGAATGGTGTCTTCTCACCCTGCATTTTCCCAGAGACGCTCACTAACTAGGGAGAAGTCCCCTCCCCATCCTGATTGCTCTGTCCTGGGTCAAATACCAAACTATCTATCTCTATCTATCTATCTATCTATCTATCTATCTATCTATCTATCTATCTATCTACTAGAGGCCCGGTGCACAAAAATTTGTGTACTGGGGGGGCGGGGGGCGTCCCTCAGCCTGGCCTGTGCCCTCTCACAGAATGGGACCCCTTGGAGGATGTCCACCTGCTGGCATGCCTGGTCAGCCTGGGTGAGGGGCTGATGGCTGTTTGCAGGCTGGCCAACCACCCCAGTGGGGACCCTCACCCCATGGGGGTGTGACCAGCCTGGGTGAGGGGCTGAGGACTCTTTTCAGGCTGCCCACAGCCCCTTCAGGGCTTGGGTCCCTACTGGGGTGCCTGGCTGAAAGCAGGTATCTGGGATTTATTTAACTTCTATAATTAAAACTTTGTTGCCTTGGTCCCCCGCTCAAAGCCTGGGTTGCCCCTGGCAACCCAAGGTCCCAGCCCAGCAGGTAACTGGGGTCTGTTTATCTTCTATAATTGAAACTTTGTAGCTTTGAGTAGAGCTCAGGGGCCGCAGGGCCTTGGCTTCCTCCACTGCTTGAGGGAACTCCAGCTCCGTGGCTGCCACCATCTTAGTTGAGTTAATTTGCATGTTTTCTCCTGATTGGTTGGTGGGCATGGCTTGTGGGTGCAATGGAGTGAGGGTTAATTTGCATATTACTCTTTTATTAGAATATATATATATATATATATATATATATATATATATATATATATAGCTAAGTGTCCATCCAACCAGAAGCTATGATGCACACTGCCCACCAGGGGGCAGATGTTCAATGCAGGAGCTGCCATGACATGCACTGGTCATTTAAAAATAAATGGCACCACGGACTTGGTGCCAACAAACCAACACTTGGCTTCACCCAAGTGGGACACTGGCCCCAGAGCAACAGCACTCCACCAAATTGCGGCCAATGCTGCCAACACCCCATGGCACAAAATGTGGCCCATAGCACAGTCCAGCCCAGAAACAGTTGCTGTAGGCGCCGGGTAATGACATCACGTAGCAATGCCAGGCTTCCTCTCCCTAGCGACTAGCTTCCTTGGAGTTTCTTCAGCCCAGGAACATGACTTATTTTATAACCAGTGCAAACATTTTACAGTTTAACCAAATGTTTGTGAAGTATTTTCATATGCCTCATTTGATCCTCACAGAAGTCCTAGAGTAAGTAGATAGGAGACTCGGTAGAATCCTATTTTCTTTTCATTAGCATCATCTGAGGATAAAAACCAACAGTTATTTTTTAAAACGACTCTAAGTTCTAATTATAATCTTTTTGCTCTAAATGTTCACCCCTGCCTACACTTCCCATTTTCTTTGTCCTTAAGGCCTTTATTTTACCTTTCATCCAATTAACAGATGTCTGCTGAGAAACCGTCTTAGGACTAGGTGCTGGGAAAGTAGGCAGTGAGGAAAAAGAAGCAGCCATTGCTTGGTGAAGAGTAAGGTAGACCATGCAGGGGACAGGCATCTATGAGAAAGTTGCAGCTGCGATAAATGAGATGTGGGAGACATAACCAGTGACAAAATGAGAGTCTGGCCCATGCGGGATACCCTGGAGGGCTTCCTGTGCAAGTGACATTGAAATAGAGTTAGAAAGAGATGAGTAGGCAGAGAGAACAACATGTGCAAAGGCCTCAGCAGAGGAAGTGGGGTGAATCCAAGAGTCTACAAAAGGGTCAGGTGACTGTGAAGAGAGCTCAGGGGTGTGTATGGTATAGACGAGGCTACAGAGCTGGGCAAGGACAGAGCAGACAGGACCAAGGAAGTTGTGAGCCATGGAAAGCCATGGATAGAGCTCAGCAGAGGGTGACATGAGCAAATTTGCACTTTGGGAGAGGCCCCTGTGGGAATAGCAAGGATATTCGGGAGGGAAGTAGAGAGGATGTCTATGGAGAGGTTGGGCACTGTGAGGTGGTTCAGGGGAGAGGTCAATGGTGTGGTTAGGTAGGTGGGGGGAGAACATTCCAGGGGGTGGAGGGAAGTTGATAGGCTCAGAATCTAGTTCAGAAGTCAAATTGATGGGGCTTGATTCTAGAATCTCCTTCTATCCCATGGGACTGACTGGACAAGGGTTGGTGGGTCAAGAAGCTAATCTAGATGCCTGAGTAGAGGAGCATGCAATTTCTTGAGATGGACAAAGGAGTCAGTAGGCTGGAAACAGGCAACATGCACGCCCAAGCAAGTAGAAGTTACCTGACCAGCCCATTTCCCCATTCTCAAGGACAGCCAGTGGTTAACAGACTTGAGCTCCTTTCAATTCTGAGTGATTTTGTGAGTGTCTTAAAGAAGCAAACCCACGCATTTGGAAAAGGCCCTCTGCTGAGGCCTTTATCGACTGCATCCTGTCCACAGCTCCTCAGTCTGCTTCTATGACCTTTAAAATCTTTTCCTAGCTAACCCACCCTCCACCAAAACCATGCACAGAAAGTAAAATAATATATTCAAAATAAAGGCTAACATTATGAGCTGAAAAGCTTACGTTTTTGGAAAATTTCTGGACTCATTAAATTTGTTATAATCTATCTAAAATCTCATCACTTCAGGTTCTCTCAGGGTTGAAAGAAAAGACCAAGAATATGCAGAACCCAAGCTGGGTGATGGGCACTCCCTGTAGGTTGCTATGGGAGTTCCTGGCTGAGATTGCAATTTTCAGAATTAAGCTCATTTGTCCTAGTAAACCCATACCTGGGCTCACCTGTGTCTAGGGGACTTAAGGTTTCCCAAGACCTTCAGAGCTACAAGACAGATTCCAGGATTCCCACCAGGATTCAGGAGTGAGATCCAAGCTAACCTCCAATTCTAGAATCTCCTTCTGTCCCATGGAGCCCTGCCACAGGGTCAGTCTGATTCCCTGACTCACTGAAGAGAAATCTTAAGGTGTCCACCCTCCCACCCATTTCCAAGAGCTTTTTCCTACTGGCTAGAATGACTCATGTCTGTTGCCTGATAGAAGGCCAGAATCTGACTCAGAGAAGTCCAGCCAGGATCTAAGTAAAACAATTTCTGCACACCAACTACCCTAAGGACTCCACTTGCTCACTGGGGCCTCTGAGTACAAGGTCAAGGTTCCCACAGAGGGGGGTTGGCTTCTGCCAGGCACTGGAAATCCCAAGAGCTACCTCTGCAAATCTCCTTCAGCCTGGGGAGTTCCATCCCGGCTGTGATTGGGCCGCGTCTGCAGCCTGGCCCAGGAGACCCCCATAGCGAACCCGAACTGGGGAAACTTGAGAAGGGGCCCCCCAGAGCACGTGATTTCTGCCCACCCCCAACTCCAAGAAGAAGCAAATGCTGTAATTTTCTGTAACAATTGCATGTAAGAGTGGATGAGGGAAGAACTGTTGGTTAAGGCACAGTGACGGGTACTTGAGTAGGAGGCTCTTCTCTGAAGTCCAGCGTGGCAGGTGAAGAGGCAAGTCCCCCTCATGGGCTAGAATTCACTCTGTGGCCTGTCACTAGTCACAAAACCAAGGAGAGGAGCCACATCTGCTAACGTGAACCTCAGGCAATGACTTCTAATGCACCAGCCAAGAACTGCAACTAAAACCTGGAGAACTAAAAACTTAAAATATCTTCAAGTCTCCTACCATCCACAGTGGAAATGTATTTTGATACTTCCACTCTAACTGGGCAATTTTTAAGGAGAAAAGAGAGCACAGACCCAAGAAGGGCCTCTCCTAATGTTGACACCTGTGTCAGGAGCAGATATTCTTCCTCTGGGAGGGTTTTGGAGGACGACAAGGACATGGGGTCCTCCCTGAGTGGACCCAGAAGTGGGGAGAGGGCTTGAGTTCCTGGATCCAGTCCCACCACCTCCTGAGGGTTTCATGGATCCCAGAGGCTACAATAGCCTGAACACAGGATGATCAGTCCTGGATCAAGGCGGTGAGGCTCTGGGAGTAAGCTTCCCTCTTCCCCAACGTGCTGATGTTATCAGCTGGAACAGATCAGTGACTCATGATTATGCAGCAGATGCTTTGCATTAAACAGGATTCAATTAAGCCACATGGAGCCTGTGAAAATGTTCCTCAGCTGTGCGCTAGTCCATTGTCAAGCAGCCTCTTTCTCTGCCACTAGGAGGCAGATGTTCATGGTTGGCTATGATGCCGGAGGAGACAGCCATTCACAGGGGCTCAGAATGTTGAGTCTGGCCTCCTGCTGCTGGTGCTGAGTCTCCCAAGCTCCCTGGTGGCTATGGTGGCACTGCCCCTTCTCTCACCAGGACTTTTGTCTCCAACAGATATGACACACGCTCCTTTTCTGCTTCTCCTGAGTGGACCTTCCCTCTGAGCTGGCCTTTCAGTCTCACACTTGTCTCCAAGTCCTCTGGGCCTTAGGGGGAAGAAGCAGCCTCTTCCATTAAACTAGACAGAATATGCCCTTGTTGTTTTAGGTCACTTGTTCCAAATCCCACAAAAATCTCCCAGCTGATCCTCTTTCCTCCTTTACCCATCCCTTACCCCTCCCCTAGCAGCCTGGCCCTGTCTATTCTTGACATAAGCCTGGCCCCTCCTGAGGCCCAAAGTCAGCCCTCCCCTTTCCAACAGATTCTGCCATTACCAGACAACATTTCCCAAAGTGTGTTCCCAGGTCTCATAAAAACCTATGTGCTCAGGCAGGTTTGGGAACCCCTCCTCCCCACTCCATCTTGGAGGTACACAGTGACGCTGGCACAGCAAGGATTCTGGAAAGCCTTGTAGAAAAGACCCAGCCTTCCATAGATTTGGATGACCCTAGAAGGCCTTCCTGCACATAACGCTGTGAATATCCCACACATGGCACAGACAGACGCAGCGTCTGATGCAGAAGGTGCTGCCCCACTGAGCACCGAGATGCTGACCACAGGCACACAGACTGGATCCTCCTTCCCAGGCTCAGCTCCCTGTGCTCCTTCATTGAGATCCCAGCCTTGGTTACACCCTTATATTTCAGGCCCTGATAACTAACATAAAAAAAAAAAATTCTGTAGCTTTCTAGAAGGCCCAGAATTCAAGCCTGAGCATGCAGTTCCACATGAGACATCAAAAGCTGATTTAAGCAGTTCCAAATAATGATGGGGCTTATTTATAATGTTTGTGGGTTCAGTCCTGGCTGGGTGGTTCACTTGGTTGGAACATCGTCTGTTTTGCACAGTGGCAGTGGAAAAAAGAACAAACCAAGGGTGCCATCTCCAAAAGGTTTTGGATTTGATTCTCTGACAGGGCACATGCAGGAGGGAACCGATCTCTCTCTCTTTCTCTCTCTCTCTCTCTCTCTCTCTCTCTCTCTCTCTCTCTCTCCTCCCTCTTTCTAAAAATCAATAAAAAATGTTATTGGACGAAGATAAAAAAATAAATAAAATAAAATGTTTGTAAATAAATAAATAAATGATTGAATTAGCACATGAATTAGTTGAGTGAAGAAGAAAGCTAATGAGCTAGGACCTGGGACATTATTCTGATTTATTTCCATGTGTGGGTGAAGACTATGATGTTTTTCTTTTCATGTATGTGTATGTGCAGAAAACTTTCTGGTCTAAGGGAGGAATTGCTCCAGGAATCTCTATGTATGGACATACAGCTATGTCATATTTTAGCAGGTGCCTTGTTTTCTCCAAACCACTCCCTTTCTTTATGCTTTTTCATTTTCCTGCTCACTTCTGGGAGAAAACTGGGACCCATGGTTGTAGGACGTGCCTCTATTGCATCTTCTAAACACTTCTCTAGCAGTAGGGAGGGTGCACTCATAGTAGCAGGTGCTGAGTGTCTCAGGAGCAGGTCTCAAATCCTACAACCATTGGCTTCCCTTTGAAGGCTTGCTAGCCCCTTTCACAGGTGAAAAAATTGAGGTCCCACCAAGAGTTGCTGAATTGCCCGATGGTAGCCATTGGCAGAATAGTATTCAAACCTGTGGCTCCTCATGGGCAGAGCTAGACCTGGGCTTCCCAGCCTAGAATTATAGAGAGGCTTTAAAAACCATTGATGCCCAAGCCCACTCTGAGAGAGCAGTAGCCCTGAACTTACACAGACCCACATGGGCCACTGGGGCAAAGGTGTGAGGCACAGCTTGTCTGGGTCTTGATGGGACAGCTTGTGATGGTTTGGGGGAGAGGGGTGCTGTGAGGCCATGTCATGTCTTCTGTTGCCCCCTTGTCTCTGTGTTGTCCTTTCTGGCTTGGGGGACAGAGCTCTTGGGGAGATGGCACCGTTGGTTTGTTCTTTTTTCCACTGCCACTGTGCAAAATAAACCAACAGTGGCTCATCATGTTAGGTTTAGATCTTGTCTCATGTGTGTGCCTGACAAGAATCTGATTGAACTGTAGAGATAAGGGCCAGACAGGTCCATTTTTTAACTGTGGTTTTTACTTTTTCTTCTGGAACAATTACAGAATCACAGGGAGTTGCAAAATAATGTACAGGAGGCCCTGCTTACCCTTCATCTAATTTTCCGCAATGACAACATCACAACTAACTACTAGTGGCCCAGTGCACAAAATTTGTGCACATTAAAAGGGAATTAATTAGAGGAAATATTTTAATATTACTATTTGCCCTTTCTCTATAATAGAAGTGCCAGAGATGAAAGAAAATTAATAAAATGTATATTAAAATCTTCCTCCTGTCAGAGTCTGGGGCATGCTGCAGCACCCAGAGTCAAGACCCTGCCCACCCACATGCACCTCGAAATTGCTCAAGACCCAGACCTGGCCTGCCCCACCCCCATCAAGCCCTGCCAGGCAGGTGGTGCAGCCTCAGGTCCCTCCCCCTCACCCCCACACACTGGGCCTGAGGTCCCCCATCAAGCCCTGCTGGGTTGGGGGTCTGACCTCAGGTCTCCTGGCCTAGCGCTGGGGTGGAGGTGGAGGTGGGGGGTGCGGCCTGAGGGCCCCTGGCCCAGTGCCGGAGAAGGGAGCACGGCCTGAGGTCCCCTAGTCTGGTGCCGCAGGCTGCTATGTGGCCTCCATCCCTCCCCCCCACCCCCATCACCTCATTGCTACCCTCATTGTTCTCCAACTCAATAATTTGAATATTTCAAGAATGGTATATGCATGGAATCAGACAGTCTCTAACCTTTTGAGATTGGCTTCCTATACTCAGCATAATTCCCTTGAGATCCCTCCAAGCTGTGGCCTGTACAGGTAATCCCTGGCTTCCGTCCTAGGTGGTCTCCCAGGGTGTGGATGCACAGGGTGTGTTTCATTCTCACCCTGTGGAGGACGTCGGGGTGTAGGGCTGTCACGAGTAAAGCTGCTAGGAACATTCACAGACAGGTTTTCGAATGCACTGAATTTTTCACTTCCCTGGGTGACATGCTCAGTGGCGGTTGCTGGGTGGTATGGTGGCAGCAAGTTCAATTCTGTAAGAGACAACTATAAAACGCTTTTCCAGAGCAGCCTGACACTGGTTTACTCCCATGTGACTCCACTGAGTAGCGGGAGCTAAGATTGCTGCTCTGGGAGCCAAATGGAAGTGGCCCAGAAGCTGCAGGAACTTTAGCTAATAGAGTCCAGGTCTTGCACTACAATTTCTAAAGGGTAACTCCTTGGAAATCTTTCAGAGTCATTCCCCAATTCTTTATCTGTGGACCCCTCAGATATGAGCGCCAGAAAATGTGGGTGTCCACCTGACAAGCACACAGGTTTCAGGGAGTGGAAACACTGGCTTAACTTCAGCAAGCTGGGAGAAGGGCTGAGCCCTCTGACCACCCCAACCACACCCCTCTCTTCTGGGAACTAGGAGTTCTTCTGGAGAATGGAGCTCTCCGGACACCCCTGAGCCGGGGGTGCCCTAAACATCACCCTGGAGCTCTTGGAGAGAACCAAAGTCAAGGCAGGTCTTTCCCGAGAGGGCTGCCTTTTCTGGGCTTTCTGGGTGCTTTTGTGAATACCAGTACATGATGATGCCAGCCAAGGGAGCAGACAGGGAAGCCTTTGGGTTAGGATGTTGGTGGGCCTTCCCAGATCCACTTCCTGCAAGGTCAGCTTGGAGGCAGGATGACCAAGTCCGACTCCGAGCTGTTTCTAGAACCTCCTCTACACAGAGCTCTTAACCTTGCATCTCGCCTTCGCCCCCACCCCCTTCAGCCAGTCATAGGGCATCTGTCATGCATGAGGCCTTTGCCCAAAACACAGCAAAACACAGCTCAAAGGCAGCGGCTACACAGCAGAAACATAGCTGGTGATCGCACCCCAGCATCTCACTCTCTTCTCTTCACAGAAGCCCAAACTTCCCCTCAGAAACTCTCACAAACCCCATGACCATCTCCTGGCTCCTCCATTCCCTCCTTGCTGGCATCACCATCCCTCTACACTCCCAAGCCTGGGGCTAGCCAAAGGCCAAACAACAACAACAACAAAAAGGGAAACAAAAGCACACAAAAGAATTCCCCTGACCCCCCAATAAACACACACACAAAAGAGCAGGCTTGTGGGAAGAGGAAGCTCTCACCAGCATCAACCCCTGGGGGAGGGGACTGGGGGTCCCCTCATTGTTCTCCCTCCCTAGGCCTGGTGATGACAATCCCAGCCCCTGACAGGTTGTGGCCCCCCTGCCCTGCAGCCAGCACCCCTCCTCTTTTCCCACCTTGGGTCCCCTGAGAAAGACGCCAGGGAGCAGATGTCATAGGTTCCCACAGGAGCAGGAAGTAAGAGCTCACAAAAGACCGGGTTTTCCCTGAGGAAGTCGCAGTGGCTTCTCAGTGACAGACTCCTGCAAGGATGAGGGACAGGGCAGCCAGGACCCCTGGGACCAGGGCCAGGAGAGGAGCGGGTCCTGGAGGAAGGGAGGGCATTGTGAGCCCTTGTTTATGGCTCTGGCTGGCGGGGCCGTGACCTTGCTGCTTGTCCGCAGGCCCAGGCTCCCTCCTCTCCCTGCAGCCTTCATGTATTGTTGTGGAGTCTGTTGTGGAGGCAGCCCATTCATAATTTTATTTGGGGGCGGTTGTTTTTCAGCCTCCAGCCCCTCCCCCAACTGGCTCACTTTCAGCATTGTCACCGGATAAAAAGCAAGATATCCTTCCCCTTTCATGAAGCCAGCTTCCCATCCTGGCCTTGTTGACTCTTGACTCTGTTAACCCTTCCAGGAGCAGGAAGAGGGCTCCCCTCAAATGACAGGCTGTCAGAGCCAGCTCAGACCCCAGCTCCACCACCCAGCGTTAGCCGGGGACAGAAGCACAGGGTCCTGGGAAGGCTTGGGTGAGGAGCAGTCCCAGATCATGATGGAGACAGTGAAATACCTGAGCGCTAGGATGTGGGGACAGGTTATAGGGTGAGAGGATGGAATGATAGTGTCTTTGTTATAGTTTACTTACCCCCAAAGAGCCTTTCCTGCCGGGTCCTAAAGACTCTGAGGAGTCCTAGCCTCTGCACCCTGCAGCAATCACACCTTTCTTTGAAATGCATCATTTGCCCCCACAGGTGGATGCACTATGAGCCAGGCACCCATAGCAGTCGGCATAGCACTGAGCACATACCCAGATAGTCCCGTTTTCTCATAGGATGGGCTGTACAGTCCTAGTTATCCATGCCAACAGATACTTATTTTCTAACAGTTGTAAGGCTGGAAGTCCAAGGCCAAGGTGTCGGCAGAGTTGATTTCTTCTGAAGCCTCCCTCAATGGCATGTAGATGGCCGTTTTTGTCAACACATGGTCTTCCCTCTGTTTATGTGTCTGTATCTTAATCTCCTCTTCTTATAAGGATACCGGTCAAATTAGATTAGTGTCATCCAATGACCTCATTTTAACTTGATGACCTCATGAATGGTTTTGTCTCCAAATATTATGGAGAGGGGCTATGACTTCAGCATATGAACTTTGGGGGAACACAATTCAGCTCAGAGCAGGAGGACTTGGGGTACTCTTTCTCTAGGATCATCTCCAGGAGTTTACTGACTCTATAAATAGTCAAGTGGCCAAAGACATAGAGCAATAAATAGAAAGAATTGTGGGATCTGAAATTAAAGATGGGGTGAGAGCTGACATCCGGGACCCCATAACCTGCCCTGGAGAAGCATGTCATTCCACTTTGGGCAGCTCCTCAGTGTATAACCTATTTGCATTTTGGGGTGGCCTAAAGCCCACCCATCGACATCCATGGACTTTTGGTTAAGGTCTCAGTAAGACCTGGTGCAAGGATAATTATATTTGTGACAGTGACTGAAATAGGCTGAGTGCAGATTGGATCCATTTGTGGGAGGTGAACAGCACATGGAGAGACATGGTCTAACTGGGGGTGGAAAGGGATATATGGGGTTGGGACACGTAGGGGTTAATGAAGAAAGGCTGCTAATCCTGAACACAGAGTAGACCACATGAAGAGTAGGGTAAGTAAAAGCCTTGCTAGAAATGACAGGACTCCTAAAGGCAAGCCAGCATCCACCCCAAACTCCCTTGCCAAGTGTGTGCATGTGCGAACGCATGCACATGCATGTTTATGTCTGTGTGTATGCCTATATGTTTGCATGTGTATGTGTGTCTGTGTGCATGTTTATGTGCATGTGTGTGTGTTTGTGTGCATGGTTGTGCACATTTGTGTGTGCATATGTGCATGCCTGTTTATGTGTGCAAGTATGTGTGTGCATGCATATGTGTATGTGCCCTCACGCACTACAAGATGTTGAGTGTTCTGGAAAGAAATTTCACCAAGCCAATTTGGTGGGCCTCAGGGTTCTTTGCCAGTGAGTGGCCACAGCACAACAAGCCCCCAGTTTCACCCTGGAACATGTGGGGACACCTACTTCTCTTCACAGCCCACTCTTCTTCACAGCTCATTGTTGCTGTTTGCTTTTCTCCAGACAGCCCTGTGCTATAGTGATGTGTAAACGCATGCACATGCATGTTTATGCCTATGTGTATGCCTGTGTGTTTTCATATGTACCTGTGTCCATATATGCATGTCTGTGCAGTGCATGTTTATGTGCATGCATGTGTGTCTATGTGCATGTTTGTGTGTGCATTTGTGGACTTGAGAAAAGGGGTGTCTTGTTGCCCAGTGTCATTGTGAGGGACCATCCACCTTGCAGTTTGGCTGGGAATGCTGGCTTTGGGGCTTGAGAGCTAGAGGGACCAGGCCTGAGATCCTGGCTCAGACACTTAGCAATGTGTGGCTTAGGGCAAAACTGAACCCGTTTCCTTAGATGTAAAATGGGGATATGAGTACCTGTTGGAGAAGTTTTGTGTGGTTGATGAGAAGAGGAATATAAAATGTGAAGCAGAGTTCATTGTAGGTGTGGCAGCTGCTCCTGTCCTCCTGCCCTTTCACAGATGGCACGTCTGGCCCAGGGTCATGGAGCACAGAGCCGGGACATGCTCAGGAGCTCATTATTTCCACCACTCTTTGCCTGTCTCTAGAAATCTCTGCTCATCTGTTTTTCCTGATAAAAACTGCCTTTATCCACCCTCCAAAGTCTTAGACTAAGAAGAAGTTGAGGTGATCAACACATTTTCTTTCTCACTTTCCACTTCTAGTAGCCCCAAACTAGCAAAATCCCAGAGCAGAATTAAGACAAGGTAATGTGAGCTCTTCTCAGAACCCATGATGGGCCAAAGGTCCCCCAACCACACATAGCCTTCAACTCCCTAGGGGTCTGCCGAACAGCAGCTCAGAGGTTGTGGCTGGCCCACTGCCCTGCTTCTCCCCTCCCCCTATTCCCGAATGCCCTCTTCCATGCAGTCACTCTTCCTGAACCCCTATATGGATAGGCGGCAACCTGGCACATGGCAGAGAATAGCCCCACACCCTCCCGGTCCTCCCAGAGTTGACCATCCATGTCCCCCCCCCACACACACACACAATTACGACCCCCGTCTCAGCTACAAGCTATGCGGAAATGAGGTGGAAAAGAAAAAGAACAGCAAGCAAGGCCAGGTTCCAACAAGCTGCTCTGGTTGTACCCAGCAGCCCTCCATGTCATTTCCAAAGCACTTCTTCAATCCTGGACTCAGGATCAGAAGGTAACTGAGTCAGGATCTAGCCCCAGCTGCCACCTAAGTGCCCCTCCACCTCTCCCAGCAGGAGAAGATAGGAGGGTAAAACTCATCAATGGCATGCCCCCGTCTGCCCCCAACCCCGGAGGCAGATCATTGAAACCTAGAAGAGAAAGCTATTCTTTCCCCCTCGTATGACTAAGACCATCTCTTTGACCAAACTGTAGACAGGCTCATGTGAGTCCTTTCAGTTAGGCCTCATCCTTGGGCTTCTGTGTCCAACCTTCCCGAGTTCAGTTTTAGCAATTTCAGTCCTGCTAAGTCAGTTAGAGAGAATTCTCCACCCTCCGTATCTGATTACTCTCAATAGCTGACCCAGCTCTTTACCCCCACCCTCCTCCAAGTGATATCTGAAACCTGGGCTGCCTTCAGCGAGTGCCCTCTTAGTCATCTAAGCAAGAATCCCCTACTGTTGACGCCTGCTGTTGGTAATTTCCATCCTCTAACCCTATTTGTCCTTACTGTGTTCGGAGTTGAGCCCACTTTCCTCCCTGCTCTACTCTTAACATCTATCATAATAGTCCTGAAGTCTTCTTTGCTGCTTTAACAAGTGTCAGAATAATTTTTCCTCTAACAGGTAATATTAAAAGCAAGCAGACAAATAGCTGCTCTGTTCAAGTGGCTCTGTTGAACACAGGTGCTTGCAGGTGAGTTTTATGAGCTGTCTAGCTGGCCAGCTTTTGGGACACAATCATGAATATTGTTATCAATACAATCATAACCAGGGACTCATGACCAGGTGGAAGAGTCCAGGCTGTTGGATTTCTTTTCCAGGGAGAAGAATCTAGAGCAGTGGTTCTCAACCTGTGGGTCGTGGCCCCTTTGAGGGTTGAAAGACCCTTTCACAGGGATCGCTTAAATACATCTTGCATATCAGATATTTACATAATGATTCATAACAGTAGCAAAATTACAGTTATGAAGTAGCAACAAAAATAATTTTATGGTTGAGAGTCACCACACGAGGAACTGTATTAAAGGGTCGTGGCATTAGGAAGGTTGAGAATCACTGATCTAGAGACATGGGTAGAAGTCTCAGCATCTCCAGGCACCAGCCTTGTTGCTGATCCGTCATCAGAATTTGAACATCAAAGCTGGACACCTGTTGACTGAGGACCTGACTTACAAATGGAGCCTGAGCTCATGGCCATTTCCTGTCATCATGGGCCGCTATGGAACCTTGGGTATCTGGAGCTCTGGTTGGCTCTGGCCTGAAAATGAACAACCAGGAGGAAGAGATGGCCTTGCCCTCTCTAAACACGGACTCCTCTCCATGGGCCACATCCAGGAGGATTTGACTTTTCAGTCTGTGCCATTTGTAAGCACAACATTTGAGAACGAGAAGAAACCCTAACTATCTGGCCTTCTCCCTCATTTGAGAGTTGGGAACTGAACCATTGGGTAGAATCCCTTGCCAAATGTCAGCCAGCGAATGTGTGGGCACAGCCAGGGCCAGGATCTAGGACTGGCGCTAAGGACAGCTCCCTTTCCACCGAGCAGGATCCCACATCATCATCACCGAGGGGACTCAGAAATGGATTCACAGTTATTTTTCACTGTCGCACTTGGGAGAAAACTACCCTTCACTGAAGTTCTCTTTGTGGGAGGAGGAAAAAATAAGAACCCGCAGCTCAGCAGGGAATACAATTTTAAAAATAAGCCTCCGGTCCCGTGCATTTAATGCCCGCCCCGTGGGGATCCTCAGCCCATAACTAGGAGCACAATGGCTTTTCTTGTTATGAATGAGTGTGAAGTGCCGGCAGAGGAAATAGGAAGCCCCCAATGTAGTCTGAATGGACCTGTGAACAGGGATAATAAAAGTTGTCCTGGATTTCCGTTACCACCAGGTGTTTCCGCCGGGACTTCTATTCATTCAGACTCGGGGATGGCCACGAGTGCCACACCTTCCCGGGCCCTGACCCCGGCCCTTTGCTCCATTCCCCTGACCTCACTGCCTCCACCAGAGGCCACTGGTCCTAGACCCCTGCATCTTAGGGATGGACACATTCTCACCCCTGGAGCTCCAGCCATGGGATTTGTTCTAGAGTGAAGAAGAGGGCCAAGGATGGGAGTGAGGAGGGGTCACCAGATTCCAGGCCCCGCCGAGTTTGTTAAGAGAAGCTAATGAGAGGGAACCCAGGTCCCCGTGGAGACAGGTGGTCACGAACTATGGGTAGCAGACATGGATAGAGACTCAGGCCAGGCACCAGGAGGTCCCCAGCAGCAGGGAGGATTGGGCTTGAAGCTGAAAAGGAGGCCATTGATGAGCGAGTGCTGAGAAACAGGGGCTCGTTGACACAGCTAGAGGCAGGTGCCCAAAAGCCTCCCTGGAGTCTGGTACTAACTGGCCTGTGATCTTGAGTGTGTCACTCCCTCACTGAGCCTGCCCCTTAGCTCCTGAGGCATTGCCCATCCAGGGCTATTTTCTGTGATCTGAAATCAGACCATAAGACAGGAATGCTTCTAACCAAGAGGGAAAAGGTGGCTCTGGTCTCAGATGCCCACAACAACCAGGCAGGAGCACAGGTGAGTGAGGCCAACCTGGTGTGAGAAGGAGAACTGTGAAAACAGGAGTCCAGCATGACCCAGGCCACAGGGCACACATCTGCCTGCTGCCAGGTGAAGACCACACCAAGGCAACCTTCTTGTCACCAGGTCCTGTGGAAGCCAATGGAACGGTGAGGCTGCATTTTAACTGTTTTAGTTCTGAAATGGGTGGGTGGTGGGGAGGGACTTACTCTCTTGAAGCAGAAAATGTGTTATAAATGACTTGGCTGTCTACCTAGTAAATGGTTTTACAAAACACACTAGCTGGATGGACAAGACATTTTGGACCAGCAATGGCCCTGACCGCTGCATAAGGAACCAGTCGCTCCTCCTTCATCACAAATACGAAGGCCCATCTCCCCCAGAAAGCCTGTCACGAGTGCCCAACTTAGAAGGATACTACCTGGAATCCATGGGTAGCTGACCCCATGGTCATTAGAACACAGAAGTCAGGATCTCTCCATTCTGACAGTATCACTACGGCAGGTGGAAGAACCACCAACTGGAAACCCCTAAGTCCTACCTCATTTAGCCTCTCTTGATTCCATCTACAAGGCAGGTGGATGAGCCAGGAATAAATATGTACTAAGAACCCACCAGGAGGACAGCAGCCCGCTGGAGAGCAAGTTCTGACTACAGACAGTCCAGGTGTCTGATTGCTATCTTTATTAGTCACCTAAGGCTTTTGGTAATTAGCAATTAGAGTCACACATCATAACATCCAAAGTAATGTACATCTTCACTTCCTCCAGGCAACAACGATGATGATAAAAATGGTGATGGTGATGTTGATGCTACACAGATAAAGCTTCAGAGCAAACACTGAGCCATATATATTCTCACATCAGATATTTTATTTTGGGTCTAACAACTACATGATGTAAGAAAGGTGTGTACTATTGGACAAGTAAGAGCATGGGGACTCATAGAAGCATGAGGGTTGTATGTGTGTCAGAGGTCTCATAACGAGTAAGTGGCAGAGGCGATCTTTTGCTTCCTCAACCTAGAAAGTCAGGGCTGCAAAGGATGGGCATCTGAGGAGGTGCTGAGCAGCTGAATATTGTTGTCCTCACTGCAGAAATCTGTTGGGCTGTAAACACCCCCAGGACTGGATGACTTTAGTGTTTCTTACAGCAAACATGGAAACACTGGTCTCCCTCCAGCTCCTTGAGAAGCTAAGCAGTCTTAGGACCTGAATCATGGCCATATGTCCTTCCCTCTCCATCCTTCAGTCTGCACATGAGCTGGGTGGCGACACAAAGCAGGTGAGGGGTGTGGTGGGAACAAGAATACCACGCTGGAGGGCAGAAATCTGTGTCAGACTACAAGCTATGTGGTCCTAGACAAACACCTTCCCTTCTGACCCTGTTTCCTCACCTGTGAAATGAGGGACTTGATGGCATCCCTTTTGCATTTCCTCCAGTTTTACTACTGGATGATTCTACTCCAAAGCTCTTTGGGGCCCACTTACCCCTTCTGGAAGCCCAGTCAGTGGAGGCTGCTAAGAAGCCATCCCCTCACCTAGAAGAAGAAGAAACTGAGAGCAGAAAGCAAGTGCTGCTCCGAAAGTGCTGATCTTTCCCCTCTGTGCTTAGTCTGCCTGATGCCAGGTGAGGACCTGGGCTCTGGATTGGAGCAGCAATGCAGCAGCCACCACTCTTACCCCCACTGGCTCCAGCTGTCTCCTTCCCCAGGGCTGTTTCCCACACCCTTTCTACTGCCAAACCACATCACTTGCAGTTTTGCAATTTCCAAACTGAGCTCATGCTCTCACTTTCCAGAAAGCTCCACAGGCAGCAACCAGGACAGCCCCATCCCCCGTCCCTCCTAGGCTCCCCTTGGCCTAGCTAGAATATACTGTGCTTCCGGTACAGGTGTTGGCCATGGACCTCTTTCTGATCTGCATGCTTTTCCAAAGGGGAGGATGGGAGGCAGGGAGGACAGGTGGGTTGAGGTTACCATGGGTTCATGCAGATATATGCACCTGGGTTTCTGGTGTGGCCTGTGGTTGTTGCCAGGGCTGCCAGGTGGCTGAACCAGCAACAAATTAACCACCCCAGGCTGAGTTTTCAGTCATGGAATCCCCTTGGAAGAGGGTCTTCTGGTAAGATGGCTGTTTTAATGAGTTTGGGGTGGGGAGAGGAGTAGACAGATAGACAGAAGAATCAGTGTCTTAGTCCATTCAGCTGTTCTACCGTAGACCTTGTAGCTTATTTAACAAAATGTATTTCTCACGGTTCTGGGGGCTTCCCAGCCTAGGGCTGGAAGTGCTTGGTTGATCTCATGGCTGGTAAGAACTGGCTTCCTGGTTTGTAGACAGAGGTCTTCTTGCTGGGTCCTCGCATGGTGGGGAACGGAAAGGGGAAGCAAGTTCCTTCATGTCCCTTCTTTCTCTTTTTCTAAGGACACTCATCCCATCCTGAGGCCTCCACCCTCATGACCTCATCACCTGCCAAAGGCACAACTCTTCATACCATCTTGCTGGAGGATTGGGGGGGCAGGATTTCAACATATGAATTTGTGGGAGACACAAAGAGGCAAATAACTCATTCTAATGTCACAATTGAGGAAGTTCTGGTTTGGCTCCTGCCAAGGCAGAGGATGGAATCAGCAGAGAAAGATCCACATCATAGTCTCTCCCCCCACCCCACCCTGTTCATCTTCTTCATAACAGCTGTCAAGTTATCACCAGCTGAAGGGATCTTGCTTATTTTTTAAAATATATTTTTATTGATTTCAGAGAGGAAGGGAGAGGGAAGAGAGAGATGGAAACATCAATGATGAGAGAGAATCATTGATCGGCTGCCTCTTCAACCCCAGCATATGCCCCTGACTGGAATCACACCCGAGGACCCTTCAGTCAGCAGGATTGACGCTCTATCCACTGTTTCACTTTCTGCTTCTTCTCACTAGAAAGAAAGCGTCACGGGAGCAGATTCTTGTTTGTTTCATCTGCCACTGTGTTTCCAGGCTTAGACAGGCATCATGCTGCTCCTCATGGGACCTTCCTTACACTCTCTGTTCTCTTGCAGTGGGCCCTCAGTAGATGGTTTGGTGAACGAAGACTAAACCCTTGTTATCATTGTCCTCAAGTGAAGGAAATGGAGGCTCAGAGAGGTCACATTCCTTGCCAATGACAGTAACAGAGGGAAGATCCCATCCTGGGTCTTGGGAACCCCAGTCCATTAACAGTCTCATGCATTTTGAGACTTGCTTCATTTGTCTCAAGCTCACATCAGATGCCTCCTCCTCCTCCTCTTAAAAGCTTGCTTAGCTCTCCTAAGCCCTAAAGAGTCAAGGAGGTTGCACTACCCTTGTGACTTAGCATGTACCACCAACACCCTGCATTTTCGTTAGACGTTTGCCATCTTGTTTCCTTCTCTATTTTGGAGTTAAGTTCCATAAATATTTGCTGAGAGCCACATGCAGAGATGGAATACTGGATAGATTCTATTTTCCTGGGCCCAGCTGTGGTTGGCTCCCTGACCCTCCCTGCCAGTCAGCACTTGAGGGCAGTGGCTGTGTCTCTCTCATCCCCATTCAGTAACTGTGTGGAATTGAACTTCATCTTCTGCTCCCTTTCTTGGTGCCTCACCTGCCTCGTAGGTTCCTTCTGCAGGGAGTCCTCAGCTGGTCCCATCCTGGGCCTTGTTTCCCTTAAAAACAAAGTTCCCACTTTTCTGCAGGCCCAAAGCAGAGCTAACTCCTCCTTTAAGGGAGGTGCACAGAGGTGCCTCCTTTCTCCAGATAGTCTCTCTTTCCAGGGAGTAGAGGCTGGAGATTGGTTGCTGAGGTCAAGTCAGAGCCCCTGGCTTTTTTACATGCCAAGCCTGGGAAGGGACTATGGTGAAAGTTTCAAATGAGGGAACACCTCCTTCTCCCCCAGGCTCTCTCCCTTCAGACTACTGCATATCCCAACACCAGGGTCTGGGTCCCTGGGCCACACAGCCACCTCTCAGCCGCTGCTTCTCATGGGACCTTCCTTGTACTCTCTGTTCTCTTGCGAATGGGCCCTGTGCCCTTCCTCACCTTCCTTCTGGTTTCCTCTACTCAGTTAAACAGTGGAAACCTACTCAGATCACACAAAGGCCCCAGTTACTGATGTGGGACTCCTGGTTGGAGGGTCTCCATCTCATCCTCCATCAGCCCAGGCTGAGAGGCCTCGTGAGCTCTCACCCAGCACCATCACCTACAATGGCCAATGGCTGAAATTCATTGAGTCCCAATATTGCCACTTGTAATGTAGAAATAACCATTCATAATTCACATGGTTGTTGGGAAATGCCTAGCTCAGGTCTTTCTAAGCACAGAGTCTTCTTCAGAACAAGGAAATAAATTATACCTAATGTGTGATGTGGGGGTGAGGATTAAATGGGTAACGCATTTGAAGTTAGAGTTTTCCGTACATGGTTGGGTCTTAACAAATGGCAGTTACTGTCGTTGATAAAGAGAGTAGGCGGAAGCTGTTGCTAATACTGTGGTCTCTATGGAAGGAGACTCTACCTGAACACCCAGGGTGGACAAGGCCCTATTCACATCTGCTGCTTCCTGCCTTCAAGCAGGTGGGGGAGGAGGACTCACAGCGTTCTGGCACCTCATACTTGCTATTGCTCCTCATGGGGAGGTAGGGTTTAGCAGAAAATGCCCTGATTTTGGAATCTGACAGGCCTGATTTGAAATCTGTATTTTACCACTTACTAGCTGTGCAACCTTTGGCAAGTTATTTAATCCCATTGATCCTCCATTTCCTCATTTGCAAAATAAGGTCACAAGGAAAGATTTCACAAAGATTTCGTGTGACTTGAACCTGGAAGGATGCGTAAGGTTTGGAGACATGGAGAGGAGGAGGCCTGCAGGCGGGTGGGGAGAGGGAGAGAGGAATAGCAGCTGGCTGGTCAGAAGGCATGGAGGAGCCAGATCGTGGAAGCTTTAGCGGCCAGACAGGTGGGATGTCTCAGCAGGCGAAAGAGAAGCCCAGAAGGTCTGAGGAAGGAAGAGGCCACCTGCACTGAACCTCTTGGCCTGGGTTGGGAGTGATCTCATGATACTGCAGGTCATGTTACGGTTTCTGGGAAGACAGAGATCCCACCTGTAGCACCTGCAGTGGGGGATCCATTCTTGGCAGAGTGAGTCAGGAGCCCGGTTGTCTCATGTTTGTTCACGTCTCTCTACAGGTATGTGCAGCTTGGGCATGAACTT
>PVJC01005305.1:0-59644 GCA_004026665.1 Murina feae
CACAAAAGGCGCCTGGCAGACTGGGGTCCCCAGCAGGTAGACAACACACACAGGAGGACTGCTCCGAGCCTCAGATGCAGCTGGGGGCAGGTCCCCAGCACCCCCCCCCACACACACACACACAAAAGGCGCCTGGCAGACTAGGGCCATCATAGGACATCCACTGAGGGGTCCCAGACTGTGAGAGGGTACAGGCCGGGCTGAGGGACTCCCTCCACCCCAAGTGCACAAATTTTTGTGCACCGGGCCCCTAGTATATTAATGATATTCATTTCACCTTTCTTTTGTTTTATTGTGGCTACTATAAAACTTAAAATTACAGGTGGCTCACATTTGTATCTTACATCATATTTCCATTGTCCTTTATTTGTGTATCCTTCAGTATGTGTAATATATGTGCATGTGTAAGTACATATACAAATATACGTATTTCTAAAGAAAAAAAGGTGTTTATTGGAAAGGAATTGACTACATGATAGAAAATACTTTCATGAAGCATGTAGAACTTTTTTAAAGAAGGCCACTCCAAATACTACACAAACCAATGATGGCTTTGAATGGCACAGGTTCAAGACTAGGTCACTAGGAGCTACGCATAATGCCCACAATGTCAGGGGAGCCTCCAGAGGGGAAAGTGATAGCATGTCTACAAGGTTTAATCCCCGGTAGCACATGCAGTCACTCGGGAGGACTGCAATAAGCTGCCTTTCCAGATAAGGTAATACAAGTGATTAAGAAGAAAAGCTTTAAAATCCATGCAGTAAATCACTAAAAAAAACCAATGTGTTCAGAATTGTTAAGGCAAGTAAATTATTTTTCCTGGGCTGTGGATAGTGTGCTCTGTGGCTGGTTTGTAAAGGTGGGCCTTGGAGAGTCTGAAATATTGGGATTTGGCTCATTTTTGTATAACATCAACTAGGCTTTTAAATTAGTCCCAAAGATTTCTTTTCCTCTACCAATGCCCTAGGATGAGACTTCTTCCTGCCACTAAATGCTAGGGAGACGGTAAGAAAGATATAAATGTAAAATCCAATTTGTAATCTTGTTTGTGATTTCAAACAAGCTACAGCAAGGAGTCCTCTTTAGTTAAGTCACCACAAAGTCAGAACAAGTGAGTTTTGGAGTGACAACTGTCTCCATGAAGGAAGTCTAGACAGATCTGAAAATTAAAAGCTTTTCTTCTTGTCCAGACTTGGAGGGAGGTACATGTCAAATTTCACTAAAATGACCTCTAAATGCATAGCTCATCAGTCATGTTTATTGCCTTGATGATTTAATATAACAAATTATTATGAAAAGGCATGCAAATTTGATCCTGCCCACCCCCAAGTAAACCAAGTGCAGTCTGAAATGTGAAAGTAGCCGATGCCATTTTCATTTTGATAATGTCATCTTTTTGCATGAACTTTCAGATAAGAAAAAAGTAAAGTCTTTAAACCTATAGAAACTGGTACTTTATAAACAAAATTTTGGAAAATATAATATTTGATTCATAGATTCCACAACTATGAGATCATTTTAAAGATTCCAATTCTTGACTTTTGTTCCTTTTTTTTTTTTTTAATTGGTCTATCTAGACAAACCTACACTATGCTCATAGTGTGGTTAAATACCATGCATTGACTCCTGACATTATGCTGTTATTACCTTAAAATGGAAACATTCATTTAAAAGTATATAAGTGGTGTACTTTTAAAGAACCTTTCTGTGGTTTTCCAAAAGCATTCCAAAGAGGTTACTTACACGGCTTTGAAACTGGTTTGAGTTATGGGAAGGCCATAGCCTCAGCCCAGCAGCTGAGACAGCAAAGGAGATGAAAGTTTTTAGCTTGAGATCCAAGGGGAAACACAGCTGCTACAGCTGGCCTGCTCAGATCTCCACACTTAGTATAGTGATGGAGAAGGCTTGATAATGCTGCGCCTCAGCTTGAAAAGTGCATGAATAAAAACAATCCTCAAACAGAACAGGAAAATCGATTAATCAAATCTAGGCTCCAGGCTGAAAAATGAAATAAGGAGAGAGAGAGAGAGAGAGAGAGAGACCCTCTTAGATTTTTAGAGCTATCCCTCTTGAGACATTATCCTGACTAAAGACATCATAGAGAATGGAAGATAACTTCGTAAGAAACCAAGTTTTACCTTGGACAGGTACTTCTAAAGAGTTTCAAATTACTTTAATAGAAAATTGCAGTTTGGCAAATGTGTATCTTCTGTAACAGATGCCAGAAATGTCTCAGGCTATAGTGTGTTTCCTTTTAATAGTTATGCTGCAGAACTCACGTGTCAAGTTGGTAGATCTTAGAGATGAATTGTGTCAACATGTGGAGCACCTGAAGCTGAGCCTCAAAATAATTGTCCCAGGAGGACAAACATGCTTCCACGGCAGCCGTCAGAGAAGCTACGACAAAATATCTAGATAGGGCACTTTTCCAAAATAATTATAAATATCAGAAAAAATACAAGATTCCTCTTCTCATATTAATAACACCTTCCTCCCAAGGACTTCAAAGTTCTAAATAGTCATTATCTTATTAACCTTAACAACCTAGTTAGGCAAGCAAAAGTGGTATTATTATACTCATTATTACACCTATTTTAAAGATAAGGGCCCTACCTTGGTAAGGGCATGAAACTTCTCTAAGGCCACATATTAACTTAAAGAGGAAAATAAAATTAGGCCAGCTTATTTTGGTCTAGGAGTTCTTCACTGTTCATTAGCAGTGAATTGTGCTTTTAAGTAAAAAAAAAAAAAAAGTTAATTAAATGCATTATACTTTATTTGTGTGTGTGTGTGTATAATTGTTTTGTTTGTGTAACAACAACATATTTGGGAAAAAGTGCAACCTGAAAAAATTATAAAGATTACCAGACAATTAAGCAGCCTTCTGATTTTTTTCATTTTTATTTGTCAAAGAAACAACAGAAAACTAAGTTGTGCATTTTAAATACTAAGAACCTTGTTAGTTTTCTGCAAATGAACTACAGCACCATAGAGGACATAAGAAATATTCTCTGATTTTATGTTTTCTCAATAATCACATAAATGTGTGAGTCTAGCTGGCCTATTAGTGGTTTTAAATGAAAAGGAGATATTTATTTATTTTATTTCTTTATCCCAACTGTAAACATACACAATTTTAAAGAGTTATCCCATAATGTCAGCAGAAAATATTTCCATTCAATCATTCATTCATTCAACTACATTTGTTCTAGCTCCTGGGGATAAAGCAGTGAACAAAGATGAGGGACCTTGCCCTCATGGTGATGAGTGCTAAGTAGAAGAACTGAAGTGGGATTAAGGTTTCAGAGAGTATAGGGTAGCAGTGTGGGTTGCTCTGTTATACAGATAATCAGGGAAGCCTGTCTTCATGAATTTGGGCAGAACAGACAAAAAGAAAAAATGAGAGTTAACCGAATGGGCCTTTGGAGACAGAAATGTCCAGACTGAAGATGCCCTGAGAGCCTGGAGAAAGGAGCGCTTTGCAGGCAAATCAAGGTTCGACGGAGACTAAGGAAAATGTCAGGTGAATAGTCCTTGTGAAGACCTTGACTTTAACACAAAGTGACTGAAAATCTCCAAGAGTTTAGAGCAGAACTTGAAGTGGTTTCTATTTTAAAGGGATCATCACTCTAGCTGCCTTGAGAAGAAGTGGGGGCGGTGAGAATTGAGCAGAAGTGGAAGCAGGAGCCCACTCAGGAGGTGGCTGCAAAATTCAGGTAAAGACAACAGTGGCTCAGTCAGCCACCATCATGGTGATGGAAAAACAGGACACATGTGAAGGGGGACAATAGGATTTGCTGCTGGCCTGGATCGGGTGTACAAAAGGAAGAGAGAAGTCAAGGATGACTTTATGGCACATAACTTGAGCAATTAGAAGGTGGAATTTCTATTTACAGAGCTGGGAAGGCTGGGAGTGAGGCAGTCTTTAGGTGTTTGTTTTGGACAAATTAAGCTGAGTGTCTTTTAGATCTTCCAGTATGAGGGTGAGTCAGCAGTTCAGTGGGGTTCAGTGCAGCAAGGTTCTACAATTACATAGCTTTAAGATATCTTAACCAACTCCCTTCACTTACTTGTAAGAATGCATAGGCAATGTTCCCACAAACACATGTTCATTTGGCAGAAACCAAGGTCTCCTGAATCCCAGTTTATCCCTTACATCAGTATATCATGTTATATTAAAACGATATATGAAAAATGGTCCATTTTTAAAGGACCTTTACCTTCTGTGGCACTAGCTGCCCTACTCCAGGCTCTGGGCCAGACGTGGAGAATGTAGGGGCCATGGCTCATTGAGACGCACTGTGCCCACACCACCTCCACCCACGGCTGGGCTGGTGTCTGCAAAGCCTTCAGAAAGGGCTGAGCCTTCAGCCATGGCCATCAAGTACTATACCCTGGAAAAGCTCCAGAAGCACAACCACAGCAAGGGCACCCGGCTGATCCTGCACCACAAGATGTACGATTTGACAAGACTTTTGGAGGAGTTTCCTGGTGGGAAAGAAGTCTTACTGAAACAAGCTGGAGGTGATGCTACTGAAAACTTTGAGGGTGCCAGGCACTCTACAGATGCCAGAGGATTGTTCAAAACATATATCATTTGGGAGCCACACCTAGATGACAGATCAAAAATAACCAAGCCTTTGGAAACTCTTATTACTACCGGTGACTCTCATCCCAGCTGGTGGTCATACGGGGTGATCCCAGCCATCTCAGCACTGGCATGGACCTGATGTGTTGCCTCTATACAACAGACAACTAAATACATGCTCGAAGCCAGTGAAAGAAAACACTGCTTTTGATCAGAAAAAGGAGGCCAGTGTTAACTATTTTGACAGACAGAAACCTTCACCTGTAATTTTAATATACCTGCTTCCCTTTCCACCTATGTTAGGAACAAAACAAAACAGAAAGAACTGTTTTGTTTTTCCTACTCTTGAATTTTCTGTGTGCCTTTTTTTTTTTGCCTTAAAAAACTTCAATGAGTTTACTTTTCCTTCCTTACATTTATGGGAGGATAAAACACATTACAGAATTAGCAAATTTAAAAAAAAAAGAAAATCACTAAAACTTAAAAATATGTTTTATTATTAAGGTCTAGCACCTGGACAAAATTCAAATCTTGTTTGCTGAATAAGAAACTGTATTTTATTCCCCTTTTTTTCTGATCTAAGCAGGTGCTTTCATAATTATTAAACTTCGGGTATATACATAGTTACTCAAAGTTCATTGTTCATAAACTCATGAATGTTCCAGAACAAGGTAAGTGATGCTTTAACTGGTATTAGATGAAAAGTATACTCCAGCCTAGAGTATCATATAAATTCAACTATAAATCAAAAAGTTTCATTAGTTAGCAGCAAAAAGGTGATATTCATTAGCCTTTTTATTCATCAACTTTATTTCAACGTTCCATGACTACAAACTTTATTTACTGTAGGCATTATCTTTTAAAAACACATCTGGCTTTTCAAATATCTACATACATAAAAGGCTAAGTGACCATCCAACTGGCCCACCATCCCACCAGCCGGTACATATGAAGTGCACTGACCACCAGGGGGCAGACACTCAATGCAGGAGCTGCCAAGCTGCAGTGACTTGGCAGCAGCAGTTCTCAGGTGACACACCCCAGAACCAGAGAGGAGGGAGCCCAATTCCTCACAGGGTCAAGCAATTCCACCTTTGGCCACGGGTTATGTTATTGTTGGCCCTGAATCTGGTTTCATTTCAATGCACACAAATGCATGCACTGGGCCACTAATAAAATAACAACAACAACAATAATAAAGTACCTTCAAGGAAGGACTGCACTTCAAATCTTTGACCTAGTGGAAGTTATTTTATTTAATTCTCTTTTGAGAGTGCTCAAAGAAAAAGCTAGCATCTTTTGGATGGTTTGGAGTTATTATCGGAATACCAACAAATACATCAAGTAGAAAACCAATATCCCAGAGTGTTACTTATGTATAATTTAAAAAATAATTTAAATCTCTCATAAAGTTTTCTCCTCAAGCCAATGTCAGTGCACTTTCCAAGAGCAGGTACATAAGTTGTAAGAGAAAAAGGACTTGAGGTCAGGTTCAAAAGCACCTTTCTATGAGTAACACCTACACTTTATCATGTAATTCCTGGTTTACAAATAACTTTAAGACAGATGAGGCTTAAAGATCTTTAAGTAGGCCCTTCATGTTCTTGTTTTCAATCACTCTCATATATCATAATACACTGCAAACAGACACACCACACACACACACACACATACACACACAGACACACACACATACATACACACAGATACACCCCACACACACATATACCACACACACATACACACATATAAACCACACACACATGCATTTTAATTTCCCTTTTGAGTAACAGTGGGTATCAAATTTGCCTGAAAAATTATAATTTCAAATATGGGTTGATAAGCTTTATTTCAATGTATGACAATATATTTTTAAAATGGAAACTTCAATATCAATCTATTAGTAAATTTTAATGTTGAATGTGAAACCAGATAAGTTTAATGAGAAAAGATTAAAGAGATATGAAGCAGTCAAACCGAAGGTAATGGCTATAACACAAGAAAAAAGTAACAAAATAAGAGCTCATTCCTTCTCAACTCTTGTTGCTGCACAGGAATTCAAGTCATAAGGAGAATAATGAAGCGTATATGTGATACAGAACAAAACAAAATCTTTCTGGATTTAGGGAACCAAAGGCTGTCAGGAAGTCCTATGTGGAGAAGGGCAATGAGAAGAAGAACAGTGCAAGTAATGAGCAAACAGCAGGAAAGGAAGACAGAAGCAATGATGGTGGCACAGCACACAGGTTTCAGTAGAAGTGCTGTTTCTTAGGATCGGGCAGGAAATTATATCTGTTATTTCCTCCACGTAGCGCTTTCTTTTTGTCCTGTTTATTGTTCCATATAAACTATTAGATACAGAATACAATCACAAAAGATTCTAAAAGCTTAACATAGAATGTGTCTGTCTCTGCAAAGTCCATTTCTGGCCTGGAAAACAAACTGTATTACCGCTCACTCTTTCATATGCATACTAGAGACTGGTGCACAGACAGGGTCTCTAGGCCTGGGCAGCGACCAGGGCCAGTCGGGGCCTTCTGGCTGCCAGCTGGCCAGGACCTCCCTTCGTCCGCTGCAGGCTACCAGCAAGGGCCTTCCTTTGTTCCATGCCAGCCCCTGGTGTTAAGCGCATGTCATAGCAAGCAATTGGACTCCTGGTCTCCTGGTCAAACTGCCAAAGGGACAATTTGCATGTTAGGCATATATATATATATATATATATATATATATATATATATATATTATAAATTTCAACTTATTTTAAACATATTAAAATTATGTTTTTAAAATGCATGTCAGATAGCTTAATTATGATATTATCAAGAAAATATAATTGCCATTTGTTCTAGAAATAAGAGAATAAGGACTGGAATTTGGGTCTCCTGATCACAAACTGCACATCAGTATTATAATCGATGATTGATTAATCCTCAACAATGTAAAATATGAAAGCTACAAAAAGTTAATAGAATTATTTAAAAACAAAACATAGATAACATTTTTAAGAAGGTAAGACAGCCTTGTTGAGATTTCAATTGAAGAGTTAATTCTCTTCATTGACTCCACAATAATGCATAGACCATCAACCAACACACTGATTTCTTAATTAAAAAATACTGAATATTTAGTAATTTTAGCATAATATACTGCATGTGTTATAAGCCATAACTACAAGGTGATTTTATCAATAAGGTTATGAATAATAATCTCTCCATATACTATAAATTTAATCAACACATTAAACAATGTGCATAGTTTCCCAGAAATTTTAACCATGTTTTAACTTAGAATTAGTTCCTAGGAAATGAAACATAACTTCTAGTATGCATTCATTTTTAATGGTTTCTATCAATCCCTAAAGCCATTTAAGAATCTCATTTAGCATTATAGGACATTTATAATTAACCACAGCAATTTAATATGTGTTAAGTAGAAGTGCAAAAATGATTTGTGGGAAGGAGTACTTTAAACCTCTGAAATATATTTGATGCCAATTAAGCAAGAATCTTTATAATTATAACATTTGTCTTCAGTATGATAACGTCAATTCTACTTTCTGGAATATGACAATGCTTATTCAATAATACTTTTAGTGACTAGCAATTCAGATAATATTAAAGTATCATGAATCAAATATAAGGGGTAAAGTGTGGTTGGCATTATGATTTTATTCATCCTTATCGTAATTTTATATTAAAAATACCAATGCTTGATCTCTGGACTTATATGCATGCATATAAGCATAATCAATGGACACACGACACTGGTGGGTAGAGGAGGCGGGGGAAAGGTCAAGCGGAAAAAATAGAGATTCATTTAACACTCTTTGTAATACTTTAAGCAATAAAACAAAATTTTAAAAAATACCAATGCTTGCCCATTGTGCAATTCTTTGTCATCACTATTCTATGCCCTGGCATTTTAGTAATGAGAAGAAAAGTGTCCACAAATCAGACAAGGCCAGGATCAAATCACAAAAGATTATGGATAATAAGCTAAGAAATTTTGATTTTACCATGAAGGCAATAAGGAATCTTTGAAAGATTTTTTCAGAAGGAAATGAGAATATTGTATTTACATATCAAATATATGTTTTACAATGGTAATGTGGAAAACAATTTAAAAAGGATTGGTGACAATAAGCAAAGGCACAGTTAGGAAATGACAAGTAGTGATGATGGATTGTGAGGTATTAGGTCAATAGATTCTATTGATGATGGCCACTGAGTGGGAATAGGATAGGAAAGAAAAAGGGGAGATAAAAAACAAAACAAAACACTTGGCCAACTATATTCATTGAGACAAGAAAAAGGAACAAGATTTGAAGGAACAATAACTTCAATTTCAGAAATATTTTTGCACTGATTGTGGAATGTTCAAGTGAGGATGATAGTAGGCATTTGACATCTTTGAATCTGCACTTTAGAAGAGTGCAATGGGAATCATCAGTTACGTGAGTGGCTGAAGAACTGGGAAGGGGAGAGAAGCAGAATGGAAAGGAAAGAGTGGAGGAAAAATGACAGGAGGAAAGGAGTGAAAAGGGAGGAGAGAGAGTAAGTTAAGTAAAAATTGCATGCACTGAAAACAAGGAAAGTAGGGAACATCATGTACACACCCACACACACATACACACACATATATATAGTATGTGTGTAAACTGCATGGATGTATGTGTATATATATATGTATGTATATACACACACACACATATAAAATCCCTTTCATATTACATATAAATATCTAATCTAACAAAAGAATAATATCCAAATTAACACTCACTCCGTTACACCCATAAGCCACACCCACCAACCAATTAGGAGCAAATATGCAAATTTACTAAACTAAGATGCCGGCAGCCACAGAGCTGGAGTTGCCCTGGGCAAAGGAGAAAGCCAGAGCACTGCGGGCCCTGAGATCTACTCAAGGCTACAAAGTTTCAATTATAGAAGATAAACAAACTCCAGATACCTGCAGGGCTGGGAACTTGGGTTGCCAGGGGCAACTCAGGGTTCAAGCGGGGGACCAAGGCAACAAAGTTTCAATTATACAAGTTAAATAAATCCCAGATAGGCACCCCAGTAGGGACCCGAACCCTGAAGGGACTGTGGGCAGCCTGAAAACGGCCCCCACCGGGGGGCTTGGCAAGCCTGCAAACAGCCATCAGCCCCTCACCCAGGCTGGTCAGGCATGCCAGCAGGTGGACATCTCCCGAGTGGTCCCAGACTGCGAGAGGTTACAGGCCAGGCTGAGGGGCCCCACCACCGAGTGCACAAATTTTTGTGCACTGGGCCTCTAGTGCACAAAATATCGCTGTCATGGCTAATTTTACATATCAACCTGGCTAGGCAATGATACATAGTTGTTTAGTAAAATAGCAATCTAGATGTTACTACAGATATATTTTTAGGTGTGATTAACATTTAAATTAGTACACTTTAAGTAAAGTGAGCTTCATCCAATCAGTAGAATAATTTAAGAAAAAAGCTGAGAAGTGGAGGCGAACAGCATGTGCCTCCGTGCGCGCACGTACACACACATACACAAACATACACACACACAGCAAAAAGGAATTCTGCCTTCAGACTGTTTTAGACTCAAGACTAAAATATCAGCTCTTCGTTGGGCCTCCAGTGGGGATGTCTTGTAGATTTTCAGACCTGCCAGCCACAATAATCATGTTAGCCAATTCCTTAAAATAATTATTTCTCAACAATACACTTTTTATATTTTATATAAAATTATATCCTAGCAATATATGTCCTATTAATTCTTTGTCTTTGGAGGGATGTCACTAATGTAATCACTTCATAGTCATGGAATATATTTTTGTGTTACAGTATCTATAAGCCAAATGAGAAGAGGACCTCTCTATATGTGGCAGGATTATAGATGAATTCCACTTTCTTCTTTATTTATTTCTGTATTCTATGATTTTTACTGGAAGAACATACACCAGTTTTATTTTTATACCCAAGTATAAGCAATGAATTCTCTTAATTAAAAATGCACTTTATAATTCTAAATAAATATTTTAAGGCAACCATTAAAATTTTTCCAAGATTGTATACATGTTGGAAATTTTATACAATTTTAATGTAGGGGCTTGTTTAATAAAAGTACAGTGAATATTATAGATTCTTTTCTCATATTTCAACTAACTTCTATAGTTTGACAAAATATTGAATATTTTCCATGCCTTTGTCAAATGGAGAGATATTTTCCAGGGCATCAACATCTGTTTACACTCTGATAAAATGATATAGCATATCTAAAAAAGAAGGTTTTAACTAGAAAGAATGGAAACTGATCAGCAAAAGGACAAAAAGAGGGCCATAAAATAGAAGATTGTTTGGGATTAAACATCCAACCGCAGTCCATTGAGCATGGTGCCAATACACAAACATATGATTTATCCAGTCCAGGGAGCACATACTGTACCACGTGTGAAGATGATATCCTTAGGTTTATTAAGTCTGATGTTACCAAACCTTTGAATGATACCTTGAACACTTACTCTGATTTCATGCTCACCCAGCAGCACCTCAATGGGAATATATCCTGATAATATGACTGTTGAGAGAATATTTGGTATTTGAAGAAAATTAAGTGTCCAAGTTAGCATTTTGGTTTATGTCTCCCTGAGCTTGACTAACGTGAGTCTATTCTAAGAAATAGATCTACTATTGGAGTACTGACAAACCAAATTTCCGAGCCTGCAACGTCAAGTAGAACCTGAGCAACCATAAATTCACCAAGGCAAATTTGCTAATCCTGCCATGTGAGAGAATTGCTTGGGTAGCTAATTTGCCTTAAATAAGTGGCATGACTCTGCATTGTCAGGCAATGTGAGTTGTTTCATTAATGTTTTACACCATAATTACTCAAACTATATAGTACCTGAAAGTTAAAATGGCTCAGATAACTATGCTTTCCATATTATATCTATAATATTCTCTTCTCTGGCTTCAGGCAGTATAATTGCTACTACAACTAGCATTACTTTCAGCTAAACTTTTAAAACCAGGCCATTGACAAGAGTACAGTAAGGAAGAAAAGTGTGTGTGTGTGTATATATATATATATATATATATATATATATATATATATATATATTATATTATATATTATATATAATAAGAGTGATATGCAAATTGACCCTCACTCCATTACACCTAAGCCATGCCTACCAGCCAAACCACGTCCACCAGGCAATCAGAGCAACTTATGCAAATTAACCCAGCCAAGATGGTGACCGGCAGCCATGGAGCTAGAGCAAACAGGAGGCTTCCATTGCACCAGCAATGGAGGAAACTGCCTGCCTAGGCAGGCTCTGGCTTCTGCTCAAGGCAATAAAGTTTCAATTATAGAAGATAAATAAACCCCAGAACCTGATTCCAGCCAGCCTCGCTGGGACATTGGGTCAATGGGAGCTGTGGCCAGCCTACAAACATCCATCAGCCCCTGACCCAGGCTGGCCAGGCACCCCAGCAGGACCCCACACTGAAGGGGCTGTGGCCAGCCTGCAAACAGTCATCAGCCCCTCACCCAGGCTGGTCAGGCACCCCAGCGGAAACCCCACCCTGATCCGGAACACCCTTCAGGACAAACCAGCCAGCCCCCACCCATGCACCAGACTTCTATCCTATATAATCCTATATAATAAAGGAGTAATAAGCAAATTGACTCTAACAGCAGAACCACTGGGAATGACTGGTCACTATGACACACACTCACCATCAGGGTGCAGATGGTCAATGCAGGAGCTGCCCCTGGTAGTCAGTCCACTCCCACAGGGGGAGCTCTGCTCAGCCACAAGCCAGGCTGATGGCTGCAAATACAGTGGTGGTGGTGGGAGCCTCTCCTGCCTCCTCAGCAGTGCTAAGGTTGTCCAACTGCAGCTTAGGCCTCCTCCCCGCTGGCAAGTGGACATCCTCTGAGGCCTCTCGGGCTGCCAGAGGGATGTCTGACTGCCAGCTTAGGCCTCATTGCCTGGGGAGTGGGCCTAAGCCAGCAGGTGGATATCAAATTTTTGTGCACCAGGTCTCTAGTGTGTGTGTGTGTGTGTGTGTGTGTGTGTGTGTGTGTGTGTGTAATTTCAGAGAGGAAGCGAGAGGGAGAGACAGATAGAAACATCAATGATGAGAGAGAGTCACTGATCGGCTGCCTCCTGCATGCACCCCACTAGGGATCAACCCTGCAACCCAGGCCTGTGCCCCTAACCAGAGTCAAACTCAGAACCCTTCAGTCTGCAGGCAAATGCTCTATCCACTGAGCCCACATCAGCTAGGAAAAAGAAAAGTGTATCTTAAATATCATTAAGGAGAACAACAATTTCTATTTAGATAAACATCCTAATATGAACAAGGAACTGAAAAAGAAATTCAAAGTATCACAAACTGCTCACTCACTTAATATAAAATGATGAGAACATACCAGAATCCTTTTTTCCCTTTTTAAATACTAAGAGAAATGAAACTTAGAAACTTCACCCAGATCAAAAATTGATCTTTACATGTTGTTTTTATTATTTCAAGAAGGGAAAACATTTAAAAGTTAAAATATAGCTAGTTTCCAGGGAATATTCAGAAATGATTCACTACAAGAACTTTTTTTTTAATTTCATGGGTAGCAAATTACATTCTAAGAGGAAGATCTATTTTCTAAGCAATCTATATAATGGTTGGAATTCCTCTATGGTTTTGAACAATTGAAATGGGTTTTGAACAGAAAATCTGGATTACTATTTCCAGAAGTTATTGTAAATGTTTTATATGAAAAATAAAACTTTACCTAAACTTGAGAAGTATATTTAACCAGTATTAAATATCATACCCTAGCACAAAAAAAAAAAAAAAAAAAAAAAAAAAAAAAAAAAAAAAAAAAAAAAAACAAAAAAAAAAAAAAAAAAAAAAAAAAAAAAAAAAAACAGTATAAAACAATCCAGGGGAAAAGGCCAAGAACAAACACATAAACAAAGTGAATAAACATGTCACCAGGAGAATATAGAAGCCATCTAAAGCCAAATAACTTTCCTATGCTTATTACAAAGATGTCATCTTGGGAGATAAAATATAGTATCATAAATATAAAGGTCACTGAATTTTTCAAGGTAATCCAAACATTGTAAGGGTATGCAATTAATTCTCCCAACAGTTAGTGTAAATTCAATGATTGCAAAAGCAAGAGCCCCAGCTATGTCTCATAAAGTTTATATCTTACCTATGTGCCCTGACCTTTAGGTGTAGGCCAACTTAATAAAGTAAACGAAATTATCCAATCTCCTTGGATATATTTTATGTTTAGTGCACACTGGAAAATTAGCATTTAATTTGTTTTCAAAAATTAAATTTCATACAATTAAATGCATACTTTGCACTTAACCAAAATATATTTTGGATCATCAGTGGAATCTATAAAAGATGACAGACATTTGAAAATTATCACCATAGTTTTCTCTAGTTCTAAAGAGTCACTTCTAAATTTAACTTTTGAATTTTTTAAAAAAATTCCATCAGAAAATATGCTTTTGACTTTTTCAAACAATGATTATAACATTAACTAAAGGCTAATTAAATTTGAAAGTGAAATTTTAAACAATTATATTCATACCTGTGATACTACTGTAATTAAAGTAGTTATTAATAACAGGAAAGGAGAAAAGGAGAGACCAAATATTATAGGCATATGTCATTTGGGCAACTTCACCAGGAAGCTAAAACTATGCACTTCCCAGGGAGCCACGGGGACAGTCCCCACAGACTGCTGGAGGAAGCAGCTGGGCAGGGAGAACAGACACATGCCCAGTCAAGTTGGGGTGACAGAGAAGATGCTTACTGTTAGTCGCACCTGGGAACAGGCCATTGGCCAGAATGGGCGTGGCCACTGCAAGGTGTAAATTTTGGGATATTTACTCCCCTGAACAAAAGAATTCAATTTTCTTAATTTCTTCCATCATTATAAAATAGTCATGGGGATATAAAGTATGGCATAGGGAATACAGTGAATTATCTAATCTAAGAAAAGAGTAATATGC
Source organism: Murina feae (assembly GCA_004026665.1). Lineage (NCBI taxonomy): Eukaryota > Metazoa > Chordata > Mammalia > Chiroptera > Vespertilionidae > Murina > Murina feae. The sequence continues at coordinate 14,622 of PVJC01005305.1, forward strand.
AAATTAACACTCACTCCGTTACACCTAACCCATGCCCACCAGCCAAGCCATGCCCACCAGCCAATCAGAGCAAAGATATGCACATTAATCCAGCCAAGATGGCACCAGTAGCCACAGAGCTAGGGCAAACAGGAGGCCAGTGATGGAGGAAACTGCCTAGGCTGGCTGTGGCCTCTGCTCAAGGCAACAAAGTTTCAATTATAGAAGCCACGGAGCTGAAGCAAACAGGAGGCTTGGTTGCCTGCTTAGGCAGGCTGTGGCCTCCACTCAAGGCAACAAAGTTTCAATTATAGAAGATAAATAAAACCCAGAAACCTGCTTCCAGCCAGCCTCACTGGGACCTTGGGTCAATGGGAGCTGTGGCCAGTCTGCAAACAGCCCTCAGCCCCTCACCCAGGCTGGCCAGGCTCCCCAGTATGTACCCGAACCCTGAAAGAGCTCTGGGAAGCCTGAAAACGCCCCTCTGCCCCTCACCCAGGCTGGCCAGGCACCCAGTAGGGACCCTAACCCTGAAGGGACTGTGGGCAGCCTGAAAATGGCCCTCAGCCCCTCACCCAGGCTGGCCACACCCCAATGGAGTAAGGGTCCACACTGGGGGGCTTGGCCAGCCTGAAAACAGCCATCAGCCCATCACCCAGGCTGGCCAGGCATGCCAGCAGGTGGACATCCCTTGAGGGGTCACAGACTATGAGAAGGCACAGGCTGGGCTGAGGGACCCTCCCAAGTGCACAAATTTTTGTGCAACAGGTTCCTAGTATTGTAATAATGATGCATGGTGTCAGATGAGTATAAGATTTATCAGAATGATCACTTAGTAAGTGATATAATGACTAATCACTGGGTTGTACACATGAAACTAATATAATATTGTATATTAACTGCAATTGAAAAATAAAAATTATTTTTTAAAAAAGAATTCACTTTCTTGTTGCTCTTGTGCTCTTGTTTCCTCTTTTGCTCTTGGGACTTGTATTGCTCGGGCACACTCTCCTGTATCTGACAACATTGTCCAGGGCCATGTGGACCCCACCCAAAATGGACTAATGGACAGCTGCTAGCCTGATGCTGACCTGGGTCCAGCTTAGAAAGGAAACTCTGACACTGGCTTTGCTTCTAGCTCCACTGAACCCCAGCTACACTTCTATGACTGGAGTGGTACTTTGGAAACCCAGAGATATAATTCCTTGCAAATAAAAGTCACACATCCTTCTGTGTGAATCTCAAAAAAAGTATTTTTCTCAAGATATATATAGTAAGGGCCCAATCCCAGCATTCAGTGGGGAAGAGGATACAACCTCACTAATAAGAGCTTGGTTGATAAATATTATTTATGATATTTATTCACACAATATTCATACTTTTAAAATCTGTTTTTCAAAGCCTCAAATAGGTGGTATAATTATTAAATAACAAATTTGTGGAAATGAATGTGACAAGTACTGAGAATGTGTACATAAAAAAGATTGTAGCCGCATAGGCAAGCTGCATGTTTTACCTTTTAGACATGGGTAAATATAAGAAAATGTGTTCTGCAACTGCAGTAGGTTACTCAACAGATTTAAAAAAAATTTAAAATTTTGAAAATTTAAATTTTGTAAGTTTTAGGCAATTAACCATAAAAGGTCTATGTAAGTGTTAAACAAGTCTATTGATTCCTGAATATGACCTGACTAGGGGCCCGGTGTACAAAAATTTGTGCACTCGGCAGGGGTGGGGGGGTCCCTCATCCTGGCCTGTGCCCTCTCACAGTTTGGGACCCTGGAATCCATTGGGGCACACAGCACGCACGGAGGGCACACCTCTGTGCGTGCTGTGTGCCCAGATTTCACCAATTTCCAGGCCTCAGTCTCAGGAGTGGAGCTGGCTCAGTCCCTCCGCCCCCAAGGCTGCCCTGCCACCTGTAATCCGCAACCGGATCTACTTCAGGCCTCCATCGCTGGCGCCCTGCTCCTCTCCCGGTGGTTGCAGCCTGTGCATTGCATGGCTTCACCTGGGCTGCGGCCTCCGCCATCTTGGCTGGGATAATTTGCATACCGCCGCTTTGATTGGCTGGTGGGCATGGCTTACCCATCCCGAAAGATGGTTAATTTTAATATTACGGTTTTATTAGTTTAGATGTTTTGAAATGGGCCCTTTTCGTACAATAGCCCCTGAGAAGTCAGCTCTAGACATTCCTATGAACGTGAAGAGGTTAAGGCAAGGGTTCTCAAAGTGCTGTTTCTGGACTAGGAGCACCAACATCACCTGAGAACATTTTAGAAACGTAAAACCGTAGACCTATCCCAGACTTGCTGAGCCAGGAACCCCAGGGGGTGTGGTCAGCAACCTTTGTTTCATCAAGCCCTTCAGGTGATGTGGTATGCTAAAATTTAGACTAACATGGGAGTTGAGGAAATTTGCATAAGGACCAAACTAAAGGGAAACCATGTAGGTCTGCTCTTTTAAAACCCAAGCTTTAAGCCAGTCCCTTACATATGGCCTTCAGTGAAAGGAGACCTTTTCTGTTTCAATTCCGTTTCTTTGTAAACTGTGTTACATTAAGGAAAGATAGTGTACTGAACAAAATGGAAGCTTTGATGTTACAGAATCTTACAGTGCCTCGAGGTCAGTATTCTGAAAAATGTTCAACTGTCATGTAAAACACAGGAAACATTCCGCATGTATTGCCAAGATCTGAGATTGAAATACTTGATTTCTCCAGCTCCTAGCTGTTGATCTGGCCAGACTAACTCACTACCCCACCTTCCTGAGGCTACAAACAGGCCTTCATTAAACAAGGAGGGGCAGCCTGTTAGGACTGGCACTCTCATAAGGATGGGTGACTTAAAGTTGGAAGAACTGGGAACATTCACCCTCTTACAGGATACCCGGGAGGAACCCAGGAGCAAGTACACAGGCTCCACACCTCTACAACAGTTCCCTCGTTCCCCACGCCAGTCACCCAGACCCTCCCTCAGCAGGATTAAAAGTAGACTTTTGATGAATTATGCCGTCACCTAAACTGCCAGAGACCCATCCGACAGTGTGACCAAGTGGTGCAAGTTTGAGTCCCAGTAGCTGCAGATACTTAAGTGACACCTGGAATTGGCGTGAGTGAGTGACCAAAGCACTTTGATTAAAGGAATCCACAGGTGTGGTCCATTTTAAAAGCCGAGTTTCCTCCAACTTAACTAGTAATGAAGAGGCTAGCAAAGAGTGACCATTATTATCTCAGAACATAGTCTGGATGCTGCTTTTAAAAATCCCAAACTTTTCCTTTTCCTCAACATGCATGAAGGACTCATTCTTTCAACAACCATCTGTTAAACTCCGGTTCTGTGCCATGAGGGGTTTTGGATGGGTTGGAAGGAGGCAGGGAGACTAGTGACGAATCGCTGAGGTGGTGCCAGAGAAAGTAACACACGTCAGGATGGCCCTAGGAGTCAGAGAGCACAGTATTAGCTGGAGTCACAGTGTGTTTGGAAGTAGGGTCTTCCTGGTGAATTAAACGTAAGGGCAGAGAGTTTGAAGTGCAGGTTTCAAAACAAGTACAATTACTGGTGGTTGATAAGATTTCATATGGGGACCAAGAAAATGTAGAAGAAAAAAAAGATCATTGCAGATAGGGAGGTCAGGGAACTAAATGGCCAAGGTATATAGTAGAATGGGTCATCTGATGTTTAGATCTTCAGGATGGTGCCAGACATCAGATTAGAAAGAAAGAAAAACAATAAATAAGAGGTTAACGTTATTGTTATTATTGCATAAAGGAGAGGAGCTGGTGGGTCTCAATATACGATAACAATGCGGGAGGTAGAGTCTGCTTAAATGAACTTCAAAAAATCAGGGAATCTGGAAAAGAAGGAAAGGGAAATACTTTTTGTTACCTCATGATGTGTTTTGAGTGGAAAAATGTGGAACACCACTGCTTCAAGACCCTAATGATGGCCCTAGTCATTTTGGTCTCACTGTGGTTAGACTTTCTCCCTGGTTCAGAGAATCCAGTGATGGCTTTCTTCCCCTCTAAAGGATCTTTACCAGACACTAAGGGAGATGAACAAAACAAAATAATACTAGTCATAAATGCACAGAAATGAATAAGCTTAAAGAAGATGCTTCAATGTAAGTGACTTGAAGCACAGACTGAATTGGCTGGAACCAGGGCCAAGCATTCTGCTCTGATTAACTCCCCTCACCCAGATCCCAGGAGGCTTACATGCCAGATCTTAAGTCGTCAACTAAGCTCAACTCCAGGTAGCTGTCTAGTCCTTGCCATGACTTTCCAGGAACTGGCTCTCAAGGTGGTCTCTTTAGCTATCATCTGTGGCTCAAAGGTCCTCTCTTCCAGCAAATGCTGCCTCTTCCTGGAGGAGGCACTTTCTCACCTAGCCTCAAACTCCTCCTCCAGTTTCTGTTCTTCTCCCAGACTTATTTATATACTAAAAGGCCTAAGCGACCATTATGGCAGAACAACCAGAATGACTAGTCACTACGACTAGTCACTGTGACCACCAGGGGGCGGACCCTCAAAGCAGGAGCTGCCCCCTGGTGGTCAGTGCGCTTCCACAGACTGAGTGCCACTCGTCAGTAGCCAGGCTCAAGGCTGGCGAGTGCAGCTGCAGTGGTGGGAGCTTCTCCTGTCTCTGCAGCAGCGCTAAGCAGCAGCAAGTCAAGCGTTAACAAGCAGTGAGCAGGCAGGTGGTAAGGAGAGAAGGGTACTGAACTGTGAGAGAGATGTCTGACTGCAAGCTTGGGCCTGATCCCTGCAGGGAGTGGGCCTAAGCTGGCAGGCAGACATCCCCCAAGGGGTCCCAGACTGCTAGAGGGAACAGGACAGGCTGAGGGATCCACCCCCCCACCACCACCACAGTACACAAATTCATGCACCAAGCCTGTAGTTGAGATATAATCCTATATAATAAAAGCCCCAAGGGCGTAAGGACCAAAACAACCACCAGGGGCCAGATGCTCAACCCAGGAGGAGTGGGTTAGGGGGCACGATGAGGACTGGAGATGCATGCTATGGCCCAGGAATCCCAGGAACCACAAGCCCGGAGCTTAATTTCCAATAAAAAATAAATAAATTGGGAAAAGAAAAAAAAAAAGGCCAAGGCTCCCAGCCCTGGGAAGAACAGCTCCAGGAGGTAAAGGCCTCCCCAGCTCCCTCCTGGCCTGGCTGACATGCGGCGGACTCACTGGAACTCATCAGTGACATGCAGAAAGCGCAGTCCCTCCTACTTCAAAGCCAGTCACATCAACAGCTGCTCCCCATCCAGCTCCTAGACAGATGCAACACTGCTGCCTCAACTCCAACTTCTAGCTACTGGCTTCCTGCCCGCCACTTCCTAGACTACATGCGTTTGGGGGCGTGGCTTTGGCCTCCCTGGCCAATAGCAACACATCGGCTCCGGCTTCTAGCTTCTGGCTTCCTGCCTGCCCCTTCACATATTACATGAACTTGAGGACATGGCTTCAGCACCCCCCAGCCAATAGCACCACAGCACAACCAGAGAGTAGCAGGACACAGCCACCAGCGCTGGCTGGGCATTGATTTATTTAGCTGGGTGACTGACATCCATATGCAGTTACCCTGCATGTTTACATTGGTAGGGAAGCAGGGCAGCTCGCTCCTGCTTGTTGCTTCACCTTCTAGGCTAAGAAAGGCCTGCTGATCTCCATGTTTCTCCTCCCATCCAGAATCAAAACCTCTTGGGGATGTATGATTCCAGCAATGGCCCCAACATACACTCAGTGTCACTGTCACAGACATTACCAGTCATTACAGCCTGTTCCTCAGCCTGCAGTGCCTGCTCCACCCACTGCCACTCCTCACCTGTGACCCCCTGAGGACCACCTTATGCTATCCTATCTGAAATTGGAGCAAGACCTCAAATGCCCCCGTCAATAGCTCCCTTGCCCTGCCTCTCTTCCTCTAAAAACCTTGCATTTTAAAAATATATATTTGATTGATTCAGAGAAGAAATAGAGATAGAAACATCAATGATGATAGAGAATCATTGATTAGCTGCCTCCTGCATGTTCCAAACTGGAGATCAAAGCCTTCTCTTGCCACTCCCTCGATCCCTCCCCCGGGCAGCAGACCCCTCATGGCAGCATGGCACTGAGGGAAGGAGAGGGGGGAGGCAGGAAATTGTGGGGTGGTGGGGCAACGAGGGCAATGTCAATGTCTGGTGTCTGTTCCTTTTGCACCAGGCTCAGCCACCACCAACTCCTCTCCTGACCCTGCCTGGGCCTTCAGCTCTGATCGCCTTCTAGGCCTAAGGACCCCACTCGTGCACAAATTTCGTGCACTGAGACTCTAGTTGACAAATAAAAACTCTAAGATTTTATAAGTGTACATCATGATGATTTGATAATTGAATATATGATGCAAGGATTCCCCCCATCTAGTTAATGAGCACAACCATCATCTCACATGTTTTTGTGAGAACATTTAGTTCTCTAAGGAAATATCAATTATATAACTCAGTGTTATTACCTCCAGTTACTATGTTGTCCATTAGATACTCAGACCTTAATGGCTGGAGGAAACAGAGAGGTTGGTAAAATAGAAAAAACTTGCCCTAACTGGTTTGGCTCAGTGGATAGAGCGTTGGCCTGTGGACTGAAAGGTCCCAGGTTTGATTCTGGTCAAGGGCATGTACCTTGGTTACAGGCACATCCCCAGTAGGAGGTGTGCAGGATGCAGCTGATTGATGTTTCTCTCTCATGGATGTTTCCAACTTTCTATCCCTCTCCCTTCTGCTCTGTAAAAAATTAATGAAACAACTTTCCTGCTCTAGTCTTGAAGCCCCCAGGTGGAAGCCTCCAGTTACACCTGAACTGCATTTACCAATTAAATTTCTGCTACCTCCTCCTCACATATGGATTATTCAAGTCTCACCAGCAGTTTGTGGGTTTCCTTGTCTTCAGTTTTTTACCAAATGACCTTCCCCATTCTTCTATCCAATCATATTAATGCTGATGAATTTCTAATACATATTTCTGGCCCAAAACTCTAGAATTTCCTTCTCCAACTGCATGAGAATATTAAATGTATAAATCCAAACTCATTATCTTCTCAATCAGAAATCTTCCCATCTCCTTTATCTTTGGAAAATGACATCAATTTCCTCAGTTTCCAAGGGGAGAAAGTGTCATATATGAACTAAACATTTACTTTTAATCCCTCATTCAATCAGTTTCTCAACCTAATAACTGCATAACTTTTGCCATTTCTGTCAGGACTTTCCTGCCTTTTGATTCCCCTCTCCCCCATGTGTGTGCATTCATGCACACACACACAAACACATAACAACCTACTAACAGGTCCTCAATCCTTCCACACTAGGCTTTCATTTTTCTAAAACATGACTTTTAGTCTATTACATCCTGCAGTCTAAACCTTCGATGACTCATCTAATCTAATAAAAGAGAAACCTGCAAATTGACTGCACCTCCGCTATACCCCAAGGCATGCCCACCAGCCAGCCACAGCAACTATATGCAAATTAACCCAACCAAGATGGCGGCCAGCAGCCACAGAACTGGAGCAAGCAGGAGGTTGGTTGACCCTGCGATGGAGAAAGCCAAGCTTCCTGCCTGCCCTGGCAGGCTGTGACCTCCTCTCAAAGCAACAAAGTTTCAATTATAGAAGATAAATAAATCCCAGATGCCTTTTTCCAGCCAGCCTCCCTGGGAGCTTGGGTTGCTGTGGGCAGTGGCCAGCCTGCAAACAGCCATCAGCCCCTCACCCAGGATGGCCACACCCTCATGGGGTGTGGGTTTCCGCTCGGGGGCTTGGCCAGCCTGCAAACAGCTGTCAGCCACTCACCCAGACTGGCCAGGCACCCCAGTGGGGACCCCCAACCTGAAGAGTCTGTGGCCAGCCTGCAAACAGACATCAGCCCCTCAGCCAGACTGGCAGGCACCCCAGGAGGACCCCCACCCTGAAGGGGCTATGGCCAGCCTGCAAACAACCATCAGCCCCTCACTCAGGCTGGCCAGTCACCCCAGCAGGACTCCCCTTCCTGAAGGGGGTGTGGCCAGCCTGAAAAGGACCCTCAGCCCCTCACCCAGGGTAGCCAGGCACTCCAGTGGGGACCCCCACACTGAAGGGGCTGTGGCCAGCCTGCAAATAGCCATCAGCCCCCACACGCAGACTGGCCAGGCCCCCCATTGGGAACCCCACCCTTATCTGGGACACCCTTCAGGGCAAACCAGACAGCCCCCACCCATGCACCAGGCCTCTATCCTATATAATAAAAGGGTAATATGCAAATTAACCCTAACAGCAGAACCACTGGGAATGACTGGTCACTATGACACACACTGACCACCAGAGGCAGACGTCCAATTCAGAAGCTGCCCCTGGTAGTCAGTCCACTCCCAAAGGGAGAGCTCTGCTCAGCCACAAGCCAGGATGATGCTTGTCAGCACAGCGTTGATGGTGGGAGTCTCTCCTGCCTCCTCAGCAGCACTAAGTATGTCTGACTGCAGCTTAGGCCTGCTCCTCCCTGGCAAATGGAAATCCCTCAAAGGCTCCCGGGCTGCCAGAAGGATGTCTGACTGCCAGCTTAGGCTTGTTTCCATGGAGAATGGGCCTAAGCCAGCAAGTGAACATCCCCTGAGGGTTCCCAGACTGCACGAGGGCACAGGCTGGGCTGAGGGACTGCCCACCGGGCCTCTAGTTATAGAATAAAGTTCTAACTTCTGAGAAGGTAATACAAAGTCCCATTTCCATTACAAATGGTCATGAATCCTAGGCCTGGGCCACATCCTAGATACATCATGTCTTTGCTTTTTTGTCTTGTCGTCTCTAAGACAAAAACAACAACTTTCCCTTATTTATCCTTTAGGATATACTTCAAAAGCTGCTGCTGCAGAAAAGCTCTCCTTGATCTATTTTCTCTCCATGAAAAACTGTGATTTCTTTTGTGTCCCAAACACTGTTTTGTGGCTCTCTTGAGCCCCTTATATCTAAGTATGAGGACATAGATTTCATTTTTGAGCTGGACTCTAAGTTTCTTAGACATCTTAGGATATATAATATAAGCTGTTGGACAAGTGAAAGTGGGAACAAAAAAAGGTTCCCTAAGGCTTTAACATTTTAGAATATTTGGATTTAGAATAACCCAGTGGGGTAGACACAATAGCTCTCCAAAGATATCCATGACTAATTCCTAAAATCTGTAAAAATATATTACCTTGCCTGACAAAGGGACATTGCAAGTATAATTGAGGCCATACATCTTAAGATGAGGAAAATAATAGTAGTTCCCCTTTATCTGTGGGGGATATATTCCAAGACCCCCAGTGAATGCCTGAAACTACAGATAGCAATGAACCCTATATAAATTACTTTGTGTTTTTTTCTATACATACATACATATCTATAATAAAGTTCAATTTATTTATTAGGCATAGTACAATAGTAGCAACTAATAATAAAATGGAAAGGTTATATCAATATACTGTCATCAAAGTATTTTTCTCTGCTCAAATTATCTTATTGTATGGCACATACTCTTCTTACGAGGATGTGAGATGATTCACTGCCTACATGATGCAATGAAGTGAGGTGGATGACTTAGGCACTGTGACATAGCCTTAGGCTACTACTAACCTGACAATAAGGGTTACTTGCAAGCACTGTGATAGCACAACAGTTGATCTGAGAGCCTAGAGGGCTACTAAGTGACTAATGGACAAGGAGCCCATACAGAATGAATATATTGGACAATGGGATGATTCATGTCTAAGCAAGATGGAACAATTCAACTCAAGATTTTATTACTCTACTGAGAATGGTGCACAATTTAAAACATATGAACTGTTTATTTCTGGAATTTTCCATTTAATATTTTCAGACCACATTTGACAATGAGTAACTGACATTTCAGAAAGAGAAACCTCAGATAAGGAGGGACTACCATACTTGATTATCCAAGAGGGTCAAACCTAATCATAGGAGCCCTTAAATGCAGAGAATGTTGTCTGTCGGTATCAGAGAGATGCAACAGAAGTCATGGAGGCTCTACTCATGAGAGGTTCTTGGGCAGCTCCTGTCGGATGGGCCACTAGAAAAGCAAGAGAAGGAATAACCATAACCTCTAGGAGCAAAGACCGGCTTCTGACTCACAGGCAGCAAATTAACAGAGACCTCATCCCCTCTACCACACCATAAGGAACTGAACTTGGCCAACAACCCGAATGAGCCTGGAAGTGAGTTCTTCAGGACCTGCAGTAAGGAACAGAGCCCTAACCAACACCTTCATTCCAGTTTCTAGGACCCTACTCATATTTCTGACCTGGATAAGCATTGTTAACAATGTGTGCAACAGTGTGTATCATTTTAAGCTGCCTGATTTGTGGCTATTTTCAAGGTAGCAACAGGGAATTAATATAACAAATGAATGGCAGCAGTTTTGTCAAGGGTCTGAGAGGGAGACTATGTCTTTGAAGTTACTTACTTATACAACTGGAAAACCTGACTAAATTTAAATAAGTAAAAATATCATTTAAACAGCTTATAAATATGGTCCAAGCTTCCTTCCTACTCTGAACATACTTGAGAGATATAAAAACTTCTCAGCAATGATCAGAGGACAACATTTGGTGGAGAATATTTATACCAGAGTCTGTGGGGAATCACGTCCTCTTGGAATTGTAATACACTGCTTTTCTAAAATTCCTTCTAACCTTCCTCTAGACCTGCTAGTTAGGAAGCATTGATTTGGAAATTTCAAGGACCAACCTTGTTCTCTAAAGACATTGGCGTAATGAAACCTAAGCTAATCTTAATCTTCTGAACTCTGGATCTTTAAACTGTCTCTACAAGATCCAGTTTTCAGAAGAAATAACTAACCAGGTCTATACCAGGTTAATATCAATAAAAGCAACATAATACTTACGGAAAAGTATTTATTGAACATTTACTCTGAACCAGAAATGTCCCACATGGCATATCTCATTTAATTTTTTCAAAGAACCTAAAAAGTGGTACAGATTATAATTACCTAATCTTCTCAACATGTTATGATCCATTTGGAACTCTAAGAGCATCTACCATCCACTAGAACCCTCTCATCTAATCTAATAAAAGAGTAATATGCAAATTAACCACCACTCCATTACATCCACAAGCCACGCCCACAAGCCATGCCCACCAACTAATCATGAGCAAGTATGCAAATTGACTCAACTAAGAGGCCATGGAGCTGGAGTTGCCCTGGGCAATGAAAGAAGCCAGAGCCCTGCAGGCCCTGAGCTCTACTCAAGGCTACAAAGTTTCAATTATAGAAAATAAACAAACCCCAGATACCTGCAGGGCTGGGACCTTGGGTTGCAAGGGGAAACCCAGGCTTCGAGCAGGGGACCAAGGCAATGAAGTTTCAATTATAGAAGTTAAATAAATCCCAGATAACTGCTTCTAGCCAGGCACGCCAGTAGGGACCTGAACCCTGAAGGGGCTGTGGGCAGCCTGAAATGGCCCTCTGCCCCTCACCCAGGCTATCCAGGAATGCCAGAAGGTGGACATCCCCCGAGGGGTCCCAGACTGCGAGAGGTCACAGGCCGGGCTGAGGGACCCCCACACACACAAGTGCACAAATTTTTGTGCACCGGGCCTCTAGTATTTTATAAAGATCATAATGGAACTTTTTACTATCAACCTTTAGACTTTTTAGGACTATGTGCAAGAAGCAGCAGCCAATCAGGAAATATGCAAACTACGTGTGAGGAAGCAGTGTGAGTGCAGAATAAGTGGCAATGGCAAGGCAGCAAGGGAGGCTACCACAAAGGGGCTGTCAACTATAGCCTGGTATCATTGACAGGTAGGCAATGTCAGGAGTGGGGAGTATTGGGGATCTGCAGAGCCAGTCTCCCTACCATGGGTCACTATTTCCTCTCAGTTACTGCAGGAGTTAGGCCAAAAATTACACTTGTCTTATAGTTTCTTTATTTCAGGGGATTATTTGAATCTGAAATTTCATATGCTTGGTTTCAATCCACCATGTTCTTTCAGTTAAATTTCAGCTGCTTTCAGTTAGTAGGCTAGGGACATATGCCAAAATAGTATACCAAAATGTAGTCATCATTGCACTGCATGCTGTTTCTGGACCAACTACCGGGAGTTGAAAGAATGAGGGATGGGAGGGTCTTTCAACCATCAAGATCATTTTGGCAAGTGGTAGCTAGACAAATGTCCCATCTGGGACAGGAAGGAAGAATCCATGGCATATTGATTCAGCTGAGGAGAATATAACTTTTAATGTTCTGTAATTAAAATTTATTGTATGACAACCTGTTGACGCTACAGTGCTAAGAGATTACTGCTATCATAACATTATAAGGCCCTTCCGATAGTCTCCTTGCTACATTCTGCGCTACTCATGTAGTTCACAAATTCACTGACTATCTCTCATTTGGGAACAAATTCACTCTCTCTTATTTAGGAACATAATTAGATCATCAGAAGGAATATGGTACCTTGCTGTCTTCCAAACTAAGCTAAGCCATCTTATTTGTCCCACTCTCCTAAAAACAAGCAAGCAAAACAAGCAACTGGCTTCATGGCTTATGAAGCTATGACATTTACCTTTTCCTGAACCCTTTTCTTTGCCTTAGATGATCAGTTCCCTAGCTCTTAGCCAAAAGAAATAATCTTGGCATCCACAGTATTTATAAACGTGAAAACAAATTAATTGCCCAGTGTAAGCAATGTAATTTGAGAAGAGTCAGATATTAATCCAGATGGACCATCCCCTGGGAGGTATATGCAGAAAGACTCTATACTTTGGTAACTTTAATAAACTTTAAAGCAAGGTTATATACATGCAAAAATATTTTTTCAGACACTAAAGTAATAAGGAAGATATTAAATTTTACACAGCAATGCCTACTGTTCAAAAATTAATTAATGCCCTATTATGTTAATTATATAGAAGCTAAATTAACCTCAAAATTCTTTTTCAATATTAGTTTAAGTAAATAGATGTATTTTGAATTAAATGTACCATTTTAGGATTTAATAGTTTAGCAAAATTATCTTTAATATCTCATCTTAATTTTTAACATTTATAGAAAATATCTCTTTTTTGTAGATTTTTTAAAAAAAACATTGCATCTCAAATTCTACTCTCTGAGTAAATAAGGGGGGGGGAAACAAGATATTTTTAAGGGGAGAACAAAATAAAATGATAAGAGACATAAAAATAAACTTCACATGATGTTAACTTAAGATCTTTATGATTATAAATGGCAAAAAAAATTAAGATGGGGTTTTATTTTCTCATCTGATAAATATTCCTATTTAAACACTATGTTTTTGTAACAGATTACAATCTCTTTACTGTAACAGACTTCCAATGTTTTATATTAGCATTCATTCACTTTAGAATATATTATCTGAGCTGTACCAGTGGTGCTACACTTGTGCTTTGTGTGGCTTGTGGTAAACTGTTTAGATTAGTACATGTGTCTGCACATTTTACTTATGAACTTGAACTGGATTGATCCAGCAGTTTCCTTTGTGCAGTACTTAGGGGAAAAACAAGTCATTGAAACAAAATGGACAAACAATGAAAAATAACAAACTGCTATCAAATTGCTATACATGTAATATCAACACTTCTATGGTGAAAATGCTACATTGTTTTAATTTTTATCACAACTGGCAGGCACATTGTAATACCAAAATGTCAAAACCAATTTTTTCTCGCCACTGTATTCTTTTCTCTTTGAGGTTAAATAAAGCTGATGTTCTGTTTTTAATCTAAAAGGGCTACACACAAATTTAACTGCCTAATGAATCATCTTTTTACTATATATATCACATATCATCTTGCATAACACAGAGTTACGGATGTGTGCACATTTCTGACATGAGTATCTGAACACCTTTCACATCAGAAAGAATGTCTTATGCTTGTCCTCTTCATCAGAATCTAGAACAGGGCTCTGCACAGAGAAGACATTCTAAAAATATGTATTGAATTTACGTGTTCCAAAGATATGAAAACTGTAATTATTATTTTCACTTCTTGTGAAAGTGGAATGGAAGGCACAACAGTAAATTTTTGGTTGAATTTCATTATGGTTTTAGATACAGCAGTTACTCTGGTTACATCATGCCATGTATTATAATCCTATGGCTTGCAAGCATTGAATACCAGTTATTATCCGGATCAATTCTGTTTTCTCAGGAAGACCTCCATTTTTCTCAATTGTTTAGATCTGTAGTTACTAGTTTCTTAGATCTCTGAAATGACTCCCATACTGCAGAATAGGAACATCTGTGAAAAACTCTGACAGAGGAACATCTGTCCGATATTCTTCCTGCTTAACGTTTCTATGGACCCTCATAACTTTGCACATCACACGCTAACCTCACTCATTATTTCTAGCCCTATGTTGTTTGCTCCACTGCCCGTTCATCTGGTCAGCATTTTACATGTAACAGAAAAGCCCAAACGTTTCCCCATTGTCCCCATTAGAATGTTTTCCTAAATTTCCCAACTCACTCAAAACAAGGTATTACAAAAGATGCCACGAAAAGAAAATCAATTAATACGCTTCCTAAATAAAACAACCATGTACTACTTTCAACAAAAATTTATAGCCTTCTCACTGGACAATAAGGTATGTGAGTTAAATGTATTTGTGTAAATATATAATCTCAGGTTTGCATTTCCTAGGTTGAATACAAACTACCCAAATTTATTCTGAAGATCATAGAATTAAAGTTTTTCAGTAGAATAGTATTTTAAGGGTAAGATTTTTGGGAAATGGTTCTACTGTGAAAAGTAGAAACTCAATATTAATTCTGATTTTTAAAGGAAATTAGCAAGTCAAACCAAATTAGATTTATTTGTGGTGTGACAGGAAAAATGACAATATTCCTTGCTTGACAGTCTAACACTTCAATATAAAATATATTTAGCTTTACATTCAAATGTTGAACATGATTTTCAAAAAGAAGATGTAGACACAGACCTTTAAATATCTATTTTTATCTATGTCTGTATACATCAAAATGGCTTCAACAAAATTCAATCATAACAAAAATAATTCTTGGAAATGCTATTTTATGTTCACTAGACAGGCCCAAAGATTACCCAATTGAAACATAAACACATTTCAACTGTATCTTCCTTGCATTGTTTTTATATGAATACTGTTTGCATGTTCATTAAAATTATAATTCTCATAATTAAATTTAGAAATAGGAAAAAAGGACAGAAAAGTATCGTAAAATTATTTTAAATACAAACATTTGCCAAAAAACTATAGAAAAGTTTAGAAAAATATTTTCTATTATTAATAACAATGTTTGCATGTGTGAAAAAAGAGGGAAAAATACATAGAGACACATAGAGAGTAGCATTTTCCACAGGTGTTCCTTTGACCACCTCTACCCAAAGAGGGTTGATGTAAAATAAGGTAAGAAAGATGGGGACTGCTAAATCTTAAAATCCAAGTTATGGATTATAGAACCCTGCTTTACACCCTCGCCCCACCATAGTGTTTCCTTGGATATACACATGCTGTCTTTAATAAAAAAAACTGATCTTACATAGACATACCAACTATGTTTTGCAATGGTGTACTGCTGAGGTGTAAGCTCACATAGCAATCTAGATGACTAAAAACACATTTGGGAACCTGAGAACTCTTCATACGGTTTATTAAATATTCATCTGTATAATTCCTGTTTTGCCCTGGTGAACATACTCTTAATGTACATAGTTTGAAAATTGTGGTGTATAATGATACACAGCTTTGTTTATACTGCATCTCTTGGGACAAGTGGGATGGTGGAAAAGAAAAAAATCTATAGTCTGTAATACTGCACCATAAAAGAACTCTACTGGTATCAAAATGTGATCCTACACATAGCATCAGTTTACACAGGAAGGTTTTATGCTGTACAGATATATCCTTTGCACTTCAGTTACCAGCAACCAAGAATGTGATTAGAATAAGGAGACAAAATTGCCCATTGTGCTGCAGTTCCTGTGGGAAATAGTTGGTCTTTCATTGATTTTGACGAATTGGGGCATTATTCCATTAAAGTTTCTGTTTATGCTAGAGAATAATTCAGTACCTCATTAAGAAAATTCCTTTATTCTTAACTTGAATATTTCAAGGGATGGTTCCTTTACCACAAACCAAAGCAATCAGTTCCATTCCTGTGCATTCTTTTCTTTTCTTTAGATTATTGTTTCATGAAGCTACCTTGTCAGGAAACTGGAAAATTGCCTTCTTCATTTATAGTACCTTAGATGCATTTGTAGCCTTATGATTATATCTCTCTTTATCCCCATGGGATAGGAGCAAAATGCTAGCAGTCTAAGGATACAGGAAATTGAAATTTTGTCACCTGCAGAGGATGAAGAAAGTGTTTGATTTTTTTCCCTTCAATGTAAAGAAAGGATCTCTCTTGTGAGTGAAAGAAAATTACCTTCCCTTCAGTAAGACACATCTGGAAATATTCTTAACAATAGTCTTGCAGAATGACTAAGAAAGCCAATACCAATGTTTTTGTGATTTATTACAAGAATGCAGTAGAGTCTTTATGGGATGTTTTCTTTTACTCAGCTCTATGCTTGGGAATCATGATGCAACTGATAGCCAGAAACAGAAATTTTTCTTCACTGATGGGCATTTTGCTGCGGGAATTTAGACGCTGCATCCAAATAGAGTTGAAACCAAAATAGCCCCATGGGTTCCTCAGACTTCCAGAAATGCCTTCTAGCTGGTTTTAAAAGTGAAATAAATTGGCTACAAATTTTCTTCAAGATCCCTTATCTTGTTATTCATCAAATCTCCAACATAATACTTTCTGCCATCTACTAAGATCTCATGCTCTGCAGGCAGAAAATGAGACTATAGCATAGGAACCCAATTTGCTTTAGAATTGAGAATAACACCAGAACCTCTGTCTGCTCTTGTCTTAAAAGCTTGTTAGGCTCCGGATGGGGAGGAAGTTTCCGTGCTGACAGAGTCATAGCATATCAAAAGTGAATTATCAGTTCAGAGAAAGATGATTCTGTTCAATGAGACATTGCTTACTCTCTCGCTCAGGCGACAGCATTCCTGGCTAATTACCCAATTACAACTATATAAGGTATGTGGAGAGAATCAAGGTAGCAAGGAAAGGAGGCCTGGGAGCCACCAGGACCTGAGAGGCGATATTCCTGTTCCAGTAATGCGCCACAAGAACCAGAGCACCGCAGAAAAGGATTACCATAGGCACTGCAGCAGACTCACTAATAAGGTCACTGCCAAATTTTATAGAGGATGTGACTACAAACCTGAGGGACCTTAAAGACAAAAGGAAATTTAAAAGTCAAGGTCTGGGCTGGAATTCAAAAAGAAAAACCAAGGACTCCAAAAGCTGACACCATCATCCAATGCAATGCTAAATAGAAATGGAGAGAATATAACGTGTGGTTTAAAATATTATTGTCTTTTCTTTATATAATGGCAATACCTTTTAGAAAAAATGGTCTACTACTGAAATTTTACAATTTAAGCCATAATTTAAGGCACTATCCAAAGGTAACAGAAAAACTATGATTGCTTTTGATTGTTAAAGTCCTCACACTAAAATTCGGGATAAAGTAAACCTAGGAAAATTGAGCCTTATATAACACTAACGCAGGAAGGGAATTACACACTCAAGCACAAGACAAAAAGGAAAAAATACACTTGGTACATCACAGCTGTCTTCCATTACATGTAATTATCCATTCTCAGCCTGAGCCAGGGAACAAAAGCTGACGAAGAACAATGGGCGTGCGGACGTCAAAGGGCAATACCTCTCTTCAACTATGTAGCCTTTTATTTCTTTTTCTTTTAAGAAGTTTAGGTAGAACCTGTTTTTGTATCAGAAACTTTATTAGCAAGCTTATAAAAAAGATGTTAAAATGTCAATCAAGAATGAATTTTAGCTATCAAACAGTAAATTATAAAGGTACTTCTGTTTTAGAGTAAAATAATTTTATTGAAAATAAGTACATGATTTATTTAAAATAAGACTTTCTTTTTAGAGAGAGTGAGAGAGATCAAAGGGCAGTCTGCTGCACGCCCCTTCTGGGGATCAGGCCCACAACCTGTGCATATTCCCTGATGGGGAAGTGAACCAGCAACCAACCACTCTGTATATGGGGCCAAGCTCAACCAACTGAGCCACGCCAGCTCGAGCGAGCATCACAAATTTTTTTTTAAAAAGAAACTTTTCTGTTGTAACAAATAATTCTCCTATTTAACTATTCTATTCAAATGATATAATCTTTTAAAAGTTATCTCAATAATGTTATAACTAAAATATTTGAATTAATTTATCTCTTTAATTGTTCAACTTGACACAGCAACTAAACTTTTGTACATAACATATTTGAGGTTGAATCCCTTCATTTAAATCAACATTTCTTGTGTTAATAAAGGTTTCAAAATTTTATATTTGCTTCCCATCCATAAAAATAGCTTTACACAAGAAAGTTGGTGTTTCACATCTGCTACAGTTAAATAATGTAATGAAGAGTAACTTCGATATATAGGTCACTGACACTTGGTCATCCTTTCCGATAGCTTTCTATAGCTATTTAAGATAAGATGATACAATGGCAACTGACAACAAACAAAAAGTTGCGTAAAATATGAATCATGAATTTAAAGCAACAGAAACTCCTTTAGTTTTTTAATGGGTATTTTATTATTTACTGTATTCACAGTTCAGTTCTTAGTTTTAATCCACACCAACACTGTGTGCCAGTTTGCTTCTGTTGGGTTTGTTGATTTGGTTTGCCTTAGCAGTCCTGACCAACTCCATCTATTTGCCTGCAGGTGACAGGATGCTGTAATGAAAATAAGTTAACAGTAGGTCCAAAGGTTGATGACATCATAGTTTCTTCTGATGCTCAATGACACTTTCAAGTTCCCAGACTCTCATTTTAGTTCCACATATAAGTGCCATCTTTGTCCCTTGTGATCAAAAGCTTACTCCTGTGGTGTAAGCCTCTCATCCTCACACAGTAATATCTTTAGAAAGACAGAAGTGGTTGCGACATAAAGGCTTTCCTTTGTATTGCCTTGCAGGGGAGGAATTATTCTTATACCACAATGTCCTCAAAAGGCAAGTAGGTGGGGATAAAGGAGCTTTCTCTCGTACTGCCATACAGTGAGGAAATATTTCCTTGAGCACCAGGGCAAAACGTCTTTTTGAACCTCTGGAGGCATGGCGAGGGCCTTCATCAACTGCCACAACGGGCTGGGCCTGTCAGGACCCATCCTCTCGGGTGTGGCCATGGCTTCCCAGGTAACAGCAAGATACTCTTGGTAAGAGGAATCACTGGACAGAGAAAAAGTGAGAAGGGTGACAAGTGTCTACAACCTTGGGACCCGGGCCTCCACTTACTAGTTACCTGACTTTGAGGAACTTTCCTTTTCTTTCTAAACTTCAGTTTCCTCACCTACAAAATAGGAATAAAAATAGTAACACAAAAGTGACATAATATGTGTAAATCAGTAGGTACGATGCCTGGAACATAGAAAGCACTCAGGAAATGCCATTTCTTGTTAGCTGCCGTGGTTCTATCAAAAATACGAAATATAGAATTGCTTATGTTAAGAAAATCCACCTTTCTTTGTTTTCTTCTAAGAGTAGCCTTTTGAAAGGAAAATAATAAAAAAAAGACATATAAAGATAGTGGGGGCTACCCATATGAGTGAATGCTTCGTGAGGAGACAACGGCAGTATGTGGACATCAGTGGCATAAAGCCTCGTTTACTTTTGTGATATTAGGTTTGATCCCAACCTCTGAGCACTGGTGATTAGGAATTTTGTGTTTTTCCTGTCAGTCTGTTTCATCTTTATGATATAATTTAAACGCACTGAGATTTAGGTTTTTATCTTTTCTTATAATTCATTAAAATATTTTTAAGAAAGAAAGGAGCTTTTTGTTTCAAATTTCAAATGGCATCACTTGATTTCACCAAAGTATGATTTTTTTCATCCACAGTATTACTTATTTCAACATTTACATGTATTTTACTACACATCTGATTTTTTAAAAGTTGCCACTTTATCATATTTTTCTCCCTTGTATTAATGAGCCTATTTTTTCTAATTTTACTTTTATAACATGTGAAAGAAAGCAGTCAAATCTGTGATTCTACTGTTCTTTCATAGAACTAGGAAAAAGACAGTCTTTGTGTTATAAGCTTTTACAGCAAAGAGAGAATTTGTAGAGCTAGTTTTTGGCGTTTGTTTTATTTAAGTAATTGACTAGTTAAATATTTGAGTCGGAAACAGATCTATTTAGGAATTTCTATATCCATCTACCTTAAAGTAGAATGAATCCATCTGTTGCAATAATATCATGCCCCTGATAGTTAATTGAATTAAAAACAGAATGAAAGAAAACCACCTCCATTTGCTTTTAATTCCTGACCTATCTATCTTGGACACAAGAGCCCTTCTCTGTCACTTGCTGTGTTATCAACAAACCTAGCATTGAGTCTAGGTTTCTCCAGATCATATTTTATTGCAACTATTTACAAGATGTGAGCCTAAGTTGTCTATCATTTCATTCTTTTATGAGACTTGTGACTACATATACTTGAATCTACGGAATTTTATGACTTTTGGTAACTATTCATTTCTGTGACTGCTTGTCTTGACTAACCACCTCAAACTCCTCCACAGACCTCCCCCCCCCACACACACACACACCAAACCTGACTGATGTCCCAGTTACAGTAAGTAGAACCACTGTGGGGTGACACTGACAACCTTCCCAGAAAGGCCTCTGGGCTTTGATAAGGAAGTCATTCCAAACTATGCTGAACCTGGGGAGAGGCACAATATCTGAATTGATAAATCTTGTCTGGACTTCCCAGCTCTGCTCTTGTTTCAACTTCCTGGGCTGCAATCTGAATCTCTTCTGGAATCCTAGGGGGCTGCAAAAGGACACAAGAAAATTCTTTGATTGTTATAAGGTTTATGACCTTCCCTTTCATGTGTGACAGTGCAGAAGGATTAGTTTCTTTCCTAACAATTAGTAACTGCCTTTGAGACGCCAACATTACATTAAACAAAAACACCGAAGGACAACTTCTGCTTAGTTAGGAACCTAAAATTATATTCATTTGGGGTAGAAGAGGGAAAGTGTCTGGGCATTGACAAGCAGGCCAGTTTCCAAGTTATACGATCACCTGATTAATAAGCTCCCCAGGCAAATCAAGGCATTTGTCCTTTCAAAAGATTATAGCCCAAATATAAGTTTCAGAAATTCTCATGATATTGATAATTGCACAAATACTGTTTATCACTTCAGAAACTCTTCTATGAGTAAATATTTAAAATCTGAAGTATTGAGGAACACTTGGAGAGAATGTGACTTTATAAGATTCACAACTTTACAATCCATGTTAAAATTAGAAAAGTAACATTAAAAATATCTGTATTTCAAACTTAGGAGAAACGGATCACTATTTGTTGAGGAGCAGGAAAACACTGGAGTGGATAATGTTCTTCCCTTTATATATTTTATGGAATAAATATTAAGAAAACTAATATCCTATTATATTTACTTTAAAATCCTTTTTCTCCCCCAAACAGTCTTAACGGGACAGATTGAAAACTCCCCTCTATCTGTTCAAGTGCTATGCTTAAGTCCCTAAATCGGTCATCCTCCCTCTCCCCCTCTCCGCTTTAGGCTCTCCAAAGGAAATCAGGTAGCTCTGCCAGTCAAAGGGGATTTATTGTGCTACTGTACTTAGCTCTCCCTCTGGAGATATCCAATTTTGCCCTATCTCTTCTTTCCAAAGGAAAACAGATGAGCTGGCTAAACTGTTAGATCTGACTTCTGGATTCTCCACAGACTTCTGTCCATGAACTGAAACTCTAGCTGAAACAACATCAAAGACATGAATTCCAATTTTTTCCCAGAGTGACAGTCTATACCAGTGTTTTATTACCTGTCAGATACTGGGGACTAAGGAAATTTATTCTTACATATGAGTAAATTAAAAATAGGATATTAAATTGGAAAATATTCCTACAAAATAGATATTCCTAATATTTGAGTCATGCAGAGGGTCCAACATAGACTTGCTAAAGGAACCTTTTTTAAAAAATATAAACTTACTATTATATATATATATTCCTGAGAAAAGATTAGGAAGTTTTTGTGGGTTTGTTTTATTTTTGTTTTGTTTTTTAATAAATGTTCTGCAGGGAAAAGGAGAAAAGTCAAAAGGTTTTTAAATATTCTTTTTGTGTATACATTTGTTTTCAGGTGACTTCAATGGGCCATACCCTATGCTTGATATTTTGTATTTTAATTACCTCATTGAATTCAATTATCTCACCTATACTAATGTAGACATCTTTATTTCAGTTTTCTAGAGGAGGAATCTAAGCCTTTGGAAATCAAATAATTTATCCAAGGTACTACAGTTTGCATCAAATTCAATCTGCTCTATAACACATACTCCATTATACTGATATCCCTTTGGAAATATAGAAAGAGACTATTCTGATATATAACTTCCATTACTAACTTTACAGTAGTAGCAGTAGGTGTAATCTATAAGGGCTAAGAGAATGGGCAAAGAATTCTTTAAAAAACTTAAATGCCATATATTTTCAATTATCCAATATTTCCTGGTTTATATTTGCCTTATTATTAATGATATAATAAAGCTAGAAAAACGGTTAAGTTGGAAAAGTGAAGTACAGGATTTCATAATATAAGAAATTAAACTAACAAATTAGTTAATTTTACTATTAGATAGCATCAAACATTATAAGTGACTAGAGGCCCAGTACAAGAAAATTCATACATTTGAGTGGGTGGTCCCTCAGCCCTGCCTGGGCCCTCTTGCAGTCTGGGAGCCCTCAGTGGATGTCTGAATGATAGTTTAGGCCTGCTCCCCATAGAGTAATCAATAATAAAGATACATGTATATCACAATAGGTTGACGATAAACACAATTAAACAAAGAAATAATCTTTAAAGGCCTTAAGAATATAGAGTCATATAAATAACATAATATTTCATAATATAAGAAATTAAACTAACAAATTAATTAATTTTACTTGGTAGATTAATTGCTAGGTTTGATAAAAAATAAAATCTAACCGCTAAAGAGACTCGGTTTCACTGATAACTCACAATAAAGCTAGGATAGAAAAAAAAAAAATGGACGCACTCTGAATAGTTACAGAAATATTTTCAAAACATCCACAGTCCAAAAGAGCGTAAAGAAAAGGGTATGTTACCAATTGACAGACTATCAGAATTCAGGCCAAGTGTTTTGGCCATTTCCAAACATCATAACATTCAAGCAATTTCATTTTAGGAAGACAATATGTTAGAGGGAATCATGAAAATCTCTCCCAAATATAGATTAAAAGAGAAATCAAAGGGAAAAACACCAAACCCTTATCTATCACAAGCTAGGAACTAACTCAAAGAAGAAAAGCTATTAATAAATGCTTCACATATATAATCTTTGCAATTTAAATTCTTCTTTAGTGGTAGATTTTGTCATAAGAAATCAATCACCATTTATCAAAAACAACAACAACAACAACAATATATTAACATACTAAGTACAGACCAGATCATGGTAAGTAAAGATTTAACAATAAAGAATTCAGGATTTGGGTACAAGACTTACTCACATTACAAATACAATAAAATGACCAGTCAGCACAAAGTGCCAGAATGAAAAGCAAAGGTTAGTGAAAACGGAGTAATCCATAAAAGATGATAATGTATTCCAAGGATGAGAGGGGGTATTTCTTGAAAGTACAAAACTCACTATTTCATGTTTTGAAAAGTACCATCTAATAAATTAGATAGTAATATATGTAAAGTAATCAATAATAATGATACATTTATATCACAATAGGTTGATGATATCTTAAATTCTTATGAGGATCAAGTTACCTAATTATATTATAGATTTTTCTGATTATTTAGATTGTTATATAGTCGATTAACAAGTTCAGATAAATATGTGCATTCTATATTATGCCATTGATGCATAATAAGGCAATAAGAAAATAGCATTTGGCTTTCAGATATTTTTGTTGCACACATAATGTATTATACAATTGATGATTGTTAGAATCATAAGCTCATTTTATGCAATTTGGGGGGAAAATCAAACCCATGCAATAAAAAATACATGCAAATTACACATTTAAAATGAATAGAAAGTAAAAAACCTTTTAAATAAGCCAATCACTAATACAAAGATTTGATTACCTCCATTCAAGATCAATATGGAAAACATGGTAAAGAACCTACTAGAGTGTAACTTTTTAATTTTTTTTATAATTTTTTTCAATCCTCACCTCAGGATAGGTTTTTATTGTAATTTTTTTTTTTTGGTGGTTTTGTGTTTTTCTTTTAGAGAGAGAGGAAAGGAGAGAGGAGGGGAGAAGAGGGGGGGCAGGGGAGGGGAGGGGAGGGGAGGGAAATGTTGATATAAGAAATATCCATTGCCTCCCATTCACATCCTGTCTGAGGGATTGAACCTGCAACCTGGGCATGTGTCCTGACCAGGAATCGAACCCACAACCTTTTGATGATGCCCAAACAACTGAGGTTACACTGAGTAGTCTTAAAGTACATATACTGTGAAAACTCTGCTATCTCACACTTAAAATACTTTTGTTCAAACCAACTGCAATAATAGATATATAAAGACTCTGAATCAAAGAAGTAACTTTAAAATCCCATCACTTTTTATTTTTTACTTGCACTACTGATAAACTTTATTCATGTATATGATACCATTTGGGGTTCACTTGGTACATTTACATCACTTTTATAGAGTCCACTTAATTCTTCAAAATGGTGTGAACACCAATTCTTGTACCTCCAAGGAGGATGTGAGCTCCATGAGTGCAAGGACTTTTATCCACGGCTTCGCTGCTGGCTTCAAGGGTCTACAACAATGTCCAGTATATATTAGCCACTAAATACAAATAATAAACTCAATAAAATTGGTGATATTGACATTTTATAACATTAGTCTTGAAAATTTGCAGTATACTTATAGTCTGTACATTTTAAAGTATAGTACATGTTTAAAAAAAAACACAAAAGAAATAATTTATTGTGGAAAATTTTAAGACCTTCAAGAATACATCTATTGAGGACAAGAAATATTGATGTAAATTAAAATGTCCATGTGGAAAAAAATGATAAAAATAATAGCATAACAACATGAAGTCAATGAAAACTGATATTCATTAGAAGAATTCATTGTTATAAAATACTGAAAAGCATGAGGACATCACTAAAATAAATCTGAATAAAAGAAAAAAACAATACATTAGCATAGGCTAAATCTGTAAATGAAAAGTAAAATAAAGTATATTTAATTAAGAACTTAAAATAATTCCAGTATATATAAAAATATAGGTCTAACTTTTAAAATAGTTTAAAGTAAAATAAGCAGTCTTGCACACTTGACTTCAATATCTCTCAAACCATCCCTAAATATTTGTTAACAGAGTTAAAATAGTATTTCAATATGAAGTAAAGCTACCTGCTTTTTCATTCATACAATGGAATATTATACAACCTTTAAAAGTAAAGAATCTCTCTATGTGCTACATTCTTAAAAACCAAGGTGAAAATAGTGTATATGAAGGTAAATTTATCTGAATATTTTTGCATTTTGTACCAGATTGAAAATTTACATCTAATCAGATTTTAAAATTACAGAAGGATTATCTCTACACTGGGAAAAAGCCTGTGTATGTACAGTCTTCTGGCTTCTGACAGAATCCTGAATCACCTGCATGCTGAAAGCATATCCTCACACCACTTCATCAACTTGCACTTTAGATTCAGGGCCATTTTTCTCAATGACAAATATTATTTTAGGAATTTTCTTGTTTAGGACACCAAGAAGCAGACAATACTTTAATTCTAAGTAGTCCAGGGCTAGTCATAATCTAATTTACTCTCAAACCCATCTTTGAGCCCAGGATTCAAACTCAAGTTTCGGCAAAACTTCAATGTCTAAATGCGATGCACCTTGGAAGACACACATAAGTTGGAAAATGGGTAATTTTAGAGTATTGCATAGTGGATACTTGTATTTTAAACTACTTTGGAAATCATCAGCCAAAATATAATGGACAAGTTACATTCTTAATGATAACACAGTATTATACAGGGTTGGGCAAAAGTAGGTGTACAGTTTTGAGTCAGTGAAATACAGTGTTTATTCTTGTATTACTATTTATCAATTGTTGCATTATTTTCCATATGAACAACTATAAACATACTTTTTCCCCCTTCTGTATTTAAGCTAAAGACAATATGTGGAGCCAAATTTTATCTATCTATCTATCTATCTATCTATCCACATATTTATTTTCAAAAGCCTTAATAAATGTACTAAAAAATTCATATGGGGTTCTACATGCTAAAATTTGAATTTTACCTTTTATAATCCATGTAAAAATACCTGCCTTTCTACATATGTACAGATGACAAAAGATTAAAAAAATTTACTTATAAAACAAAATTTTGAAGCTCACAGTGGCCATTTTTTAAACACGAAGAGAAAATGGTCACTGTATTTGCATCAAAAGATTGTTGCTTCTATTAGAAATTGTTCATTATTTTGCCCCTAAAGTTGTTTATTCTTCCCTTAATTCACTGGGGTCCACTCTCCTTCTGCCAAAAAATGCTTTAAACTACACTAAATTACAAACAGTATATAAGATGCATGAGAAAAACTTTCATTTTCCCCAAAAAAGTATGCCAAAACTTTAATGGCATATACTTGATCTGTATTGGCACTTGTATGAGAGGGAGTGTGTATGGGTCTACACATATAACCTGTCTACAAGCTGGCTGAATAAAATGGCATCATCTATTTATATAAATTCCATATATCTTTCCACCCATTGTCTGACCTATATAGGAGGTTAAGCAAATATACGAAAAACTCAAGTCAAATGTTTTCATCTTATAAAAATTCATGAACATCATTACCACATGCTTTCATTCATTAAAAAAAATGCTAAACACCATCTGTGCACAATAGTCTAATTAGGGGATTAGAAACACAGACACTTTTCTGGCCCACATGTTCAAGCACATACCCCGCCTTGACCATTTCAGAAAATAAATAAAAATGAACAATTCAAATGTAGTAAAAAAAGCATCCAGCTGGATTTAGCGTTGGCTACTAGAGTTAACTAACTCCACAGAATTTAGCTGTCTAGCAGTCCCTTTGGAAAATGACACTCCCCCCCCCCCCCCCCCGCCTTGACGTGCATACCTGCCCCCGCATAAGCCTTAGGATAAACTTGGCATTGTATGAATCAGGTTTTAAAAGTTAAAGTAGCATTTTACAGAAAAGTGGTATTTACATTTAGCACCATACTACAGGGATCAATTTTTCTGGATTTGGTACCTACAGTAGAAAAATCAAATTCTAAATCTTTCTAAAAGGAATCATCTGTAATTACGCAAGAGTGATGTATAATATACAGCATAACCCTCTACAATATTCACAATAAAACTTATAATAACTATTCAAGCTTCATGTTAACCTTGGGATCTATGAATTATAAAAACACAATTGATAACATGAGTTCAAACAGAAAAGTCAAGACACAGGACTGCTCTTCTTCCTTATCCTAAATTCTAGTAATAATATTTGTGTTAGAAGATTTTTAAACTCTAATCATCATAAAATCCAATTCAAGGTCAATCCTACCAGTCCTACCAGCTAGGATCAGAAGATTGAACCCAACACAGCTGTTTAAGGTTTCAACAATTAAATGCATTCTGGGGGGGGGGGGGGGGGGGAGGAAGCAGTGAAAAACAGTTTGTTGTATTCTATAACCAGAAAAGAAAAGTACACTTTGTAGATTTAAAAGATTTTCACCTTGGAAAATACAGGTGATAGATAAGAACAAACTCATTATCACTTATCAAAAAGGGTACTTTCATGTCCTCTCCACAGAGTATAAGGCTAAAAAAATAAAAACCTGGTAGTAATAATAATCTAATAATAATAATAATAATCACAGAATCACTAATTGACAGAAATAAGTAAATCAGCAAAGCCACCTAAATTGTTACAAATGTTAAAAAACACTTTTACCTTTAAATTAAAACGCAGCATCAACAAATATGCAGATTAAGTGGCCCCACAACCAAGTCATTCCTCTTTGAATCATCTAGCATCTTGAGCCTCGCATTTCCATCTTCCTATTTCTATTCCAATCCATAAAGGAGCGGCCAATCTTCTAAAAAAAGCTTTCTGTGTCTCAGTTTCATAAGACAGATCCATGTTCATTTGGAAATAAGTTCAAGTATTTTCAGTCCAAACCAGCCATATAACTAGGACTAGTCAAGTAAAATTAGGTCTGCACAGATTCTCCAGAGAGAGAACAAGTCCCAATTTAAACATAGCTTATGAAATCTGGAATTATATGCTATTCTCTCAGTGGTCAGACTCTGTAGTTATTGACTAGCGTATTCTCTTTGGATTCTAGGCCATTTCTCATGAATATTGGCAGTTGCAACAATTTCTTATTGTCAACAGATGCTGGGACACTGCTTATTCAGCTCAGGAGTGTTTGCCAGTGGAGGCTCATTGCTTCAGGCGGAAACAAATTAATCCCAGCAGAGATGAGTTTTATTTGTTTCTCTAATAGTGGTAAGAAATATTGATGAGAGGATTCTGATCCGTGCTAAGGGCAAGAGACTGCTGGGAATCTCACCAGCTCCTTTCAGCATATCCAAGTCGGTGGGACTACGAGGGAGCCCCTTTCAGCCCTCATTACCTGTCGGCCCTTCATCTCATAGACGCTTCTTTTCACAACGAACAGGGCATACAGCTCTTTGTTCTCCCCGTATTTACAGTGGAAAGAATTAGCCTTGTGTACAGAGGTATTTATATCTGGAACTAAAAATTTTTAAGAGAACAATGAAAAATGCCACTAAAATTTGTAAACTGCAACAACTAAAAGCATTTCTCTTTCATTGTCTAATTTTGCAAAGTATGATTATTTTTAGACACTTAGTGTTTTATATAAGTACTCTGCCTTCCTGAATTGAACTGTGATGAGCTAATTTTCTAAATGGAGACACTATTTTCTGTAGTCTTCCCTTGCTTGTTATTGCAAATCCTTCCACTCCAGGAATAAAAACTGGCAGATTTTACTAACAAATGCATCAGGGTCATGGCCTAGTAGAGCAAACACTCAGAGTAAAGATATAGGCAAGGATGAAAAGAGAAATACTTCCCACTTGCTTAATAAGAATTCCTTTCAGATTAGCTAACAGACATCCAATAAGATAGTTATTCAATTTTATAAATGAGTTACAAATGTAATATTTTTAATGGGCACAATATTAATAGATCAAATGGAAATAAGCACACAAACAGAAGTTATGGATTTTAACTCTTCAGTTATTGTTAGATGAATAGGAGATAAGTAATAGTTATTCGGGAAGTAAATTCAATGTCGTTAGATTTAATGTTTATGGACATTTCAGTCTTGCTTTTTCATATATTTAAAAATAATGGTATGTAAAAAAATGAATATCAGACATTTCTTATCCTTGATTTTAAAATTCCCAAACCCTAAATATTATAGTTTAAATTTACAGCAATCTTTTCAAGTTAAAACTGTTATAGAGATGATTATACTTGGAGAAAGAGAGTGTGAGAGTAGTAGTCAGTTGAATATAGTATGAGTTCTAAGTTTTATGCTCAGTTTCTTGATTTATAAAGATAAATTCGTGGAGGAACCGGTATGTGAAAAAAGTCCCTGAAGAACAGAAAAGTAGCAAATAATTTTTGAGTGAAACAATGAAAGCTGAATTACACAAGCATCTCCTTTCCAAAGGTCATGTGAACACCCTGCATGTTCAAATCACCACTGTGTCCTGCCTTCCCTTATGTTTCATTTCTCTTCTTCTAGATCTCACCCTGTATTACTTCCAAAGCCAGCAAGCTGTTTTGAGCTGACATTTCCAACATACGGCTATCATGGTGAAATAACTTCCAAATGTTTCTCCACCACATCTTTCTGCCACCTCAAAGATTACACACACTATCTTCTTTCCATGATTTCCAACATCTACCACTCAATTGTCAATATACATCCTCTCCCTCTGTTATTTCTTCCCCCTGTAGCTATTACTTTAATTCATCTATTTAATTAGTTCATTTATTTTTGTCAAAAATGTGGAGAAACTGTCCTGGTTGGCATTACTCAATGGTTAGAGTGTTGGCCTGCACACCAGAGGGACTTGATTCCATTCCCTGTCAAGAGCACATAACTGGGTTGCAGGTCGATCCCCAACCCCTCATCAGGGAGAGTGTGGGAGGCAACCAATCTGTATCTGTCACATCATGTTTCTCTCTTCTCTCAAAAAAAAAAGATATGGCAAAACTACCCAGTCTCTTTACCCTGTGAGGTAACCCATCTGTTTCTCCACCCTTTTCTTTCACCTGTTCTCCTTCTCCACAGTCAAAGCTTTCAAATAAGCCATTGTTTTCAGTCCCAATGTCTTAGATATTTGTCCACAAGTTTTTAATTTCCTACTTTGCCTTGGTTTTAAAAAACAAAAGGTTGCGTGATGGACTTTACTATATCAAGAGGACATAATGACACTTGGCCATGATTTCCAGGTGCT
Source organism: Murina feae (assembly GCA_004026665.1). Taxonomy (NCBI): domain Eukaryota; kingdom Metazoa; phylum Chordata; class Mammalia; order Chiroptera; family Vespertilionidae; genus Murina; species Murina feae. The sequence continues at coordinate 45,305 of PVJC01005305.1, forward strand.
CTCTTACAGCAACAATCACTGCTGTGATTACAACTGTGTATCTTCAAACCTGAGATTTTGAAATAATTATAATCTTCTGTCCTATTCTACTGCATTGTTGATTTGTTAATAGATAGTAAATTTTATCATAGTATACCCTTTTGGGGGTTTACTCAAGAATCCAGCCATCATTCTCTTCCATCTAGTGTCTGACACTTCTTAGAGTCACAGCTTTTAAATCTGAATAAGACTTCAGAGAATAAAGATTTTATTTTATGGATGAGGGATGATTAAATACCAAAGAGAACCAGTTGGCTCAACATTTCACTGCAAAGCTAGGACAGGGAGATTACACTACTTGTCAAAAATCAGAGCCTGATTAAACAGGTAGTTTAGAATTGCAGATGGGTGGAGTGAGAAGAATAGACCCATACAGGGGTGGGCAAACATAGGATTACAATTGTGAGTACCTGGAACACAAGTTTATTCTTATATTATTATTGACTAGAGGCCTAGTGCACAAAATACATGTATAGGGGGAAGGGTCTCTCAGCCTGGCCTGCACCTTCTCGCAATCCGGGACCCCTCAGGGGATGTCTGACTGCCAGTTTAGGCCCCATATCCCTGTGGGATCAGGCCTAAACCAGTAGTTGGATATCCTTCTCATAATCCAGGACCTTAACTGCTCGCCTGCCTGCCTACCTGATCACCCCTAATCACTCTGCCTACCTGCCTCATAACCCCTCTGCCTCCCTGCCTGATCACCCATAACCACTTGCCAGCCTGCCTGATTGTCCCTAACTGCTTACCTGCCTGCCTGATCGACCGTAACCACTCTGCCTGCCTGCCTGATTGCCCCTAACTGCCTCTACCTTGGCCCCTGCTGCTGCAGCTTTGTCCAGAAGGACGTCCAAAATGACATCTGGAAGGTCATTTGGCTGTCCGGTCTAATTAGCATATTATGCTCTTATTATTATAGATTAACTATTGTATTATTTATTTGTATTATGACTGCAAACCTACTAATGCCCATCTCTGTATGTATGAATCTCAAAAAAAACCCTGGAATATAGGAAAACATACAAAATAACACATATTATATGATGCTATGTATATAAATGTAAAAGACCATCAAAATTAATATAACTAATACAAGAGGTTAGAAATCCATATAGTGGCTTTGTGGGAGAGAAGGGAAAAGCAAAGACTGCCTCCAAGGAGATTCTGGGTTGCTAATAAAGTCCTATTGTTGATACCCATAGATGTTACAGGGAAGGCTTAATTTTTTTTATAATTTACCTATTTGTATTCTTAGGATTTTATATCTTAAATTTCTGTATGCTTTATCTTAATTAAATATGTATCTTATAAAACAATCATTATTAAGTAAGTAAGCATTTTTACCATGCTATTAGATCATTATACAATTTCTGGTATTAAAGGAAACAGGTAATGTGAATGCAATAAAATAAAGTCAGATTTCATAGAAAAAGGGATTGCTGAGAGTTAAGAAAAGAAAAACCAGTGAGGCATGATGACAACAGGTTTGCTTAAGAATGACATGAGTTTTGGAGTCAACCTAGTTTTAGCTCAAAAATTTGCTCCATGACATCTTAGTTTAGAATGTGCCTGTTAAAGTGGGTTTTTGAGAGGAAGGACTCAGTAAAATTCATTACTGGACTTCAATCAATATTAGTTCTCTTGTACCTATAACATTTTAGAAAGTTACATGCAAACATGTACAAAAAAGTAATCAACTTAAGTTCTAAGGATAGAGAAGAGTTACAAAATTTAAGACTTCCCAGAAATAACGACTGAACAGGAACTGGTAGCACTAGCTGAAGGCAACCACAATGCAGGGAATAGCATACATTTCAGAAAAGCAAAGCATACACAAAGATACCATGCTATTCACGCCCAGGAACACCTAGTGTTCTTTGTGGGCATGTGTGGAGGAGAGGAGTGCAGAGTTGCAAAAAAAAGAAGCTGTCCAGGTATATTTAAACCAGGCTGTGAAGGGCCTTGGATGCTAACACAGGAGTGTGTTTTGCTTGGTTTGGTTTTATCCTATAATTATGGGGTAGAAAGTAAGTATCAGGCTCCCCTGGTTCCTTGAGATGTGAAAAACATCGGATCAAACCTCCCTTCCAAATCCTTGGAGGCTCAAATACCTCGAGTTTTATGCCAAATCGCTGCATGCTGCCTGTGCACCTGCGATTTCTGTTTCACACCGCACTGTCAGATATGAAACTGAGACCTTCCCAGGTTTCCACAGCCTCAACAACAACAAACAGTCCTTTCCAGAAAGCAGTCAGGACCTCAGTCCTCTTGTCGAAGGAGTAGGAATATCATGAGGAGCTTGCCCTGCACAAGTGCATAAAACTTCAAGTTTAACTTTAAATATTTTATTTCTTTTAAAAAATGTCATCTCACAACAAAGGGAATTTGGGCCCAGAGGATCTTCTTCCTTTTCGCCCTTTTAAAATGCAGTTTTGACCAATTAAGTGTCCTTAACAAAATTAACCATCAAAAATTGCTCCTCTCAATAATATTATATTTGATGAATCACAATGTCCCACTTCTGAGATTAAAGAGAATTTTAATGTCAACAATTTATTACTAGTAAGTTATTGATTTACAATCTTATAGGTGTGAAAAATTCTATCATTTAGTTTGGTCATGGTGGGAAATTTTATTTAATTGATTTGTAGAGAGAGAGGAAAGAAGAGAGGGAAAGAAGGAAAGAGAGGGAAACATCGATGAGAGAGAAACATGAATAGATTGCCTTCTGTATGTGCCCTTACCAGGGATCGAACCTGCAACCTTTTGTTCAATGGGACAATGTTCCAACTGACTGAGCCACCAGCTCGGGCTCACGTGGGAAATGTAACTATGTTATATTCTGTAACAGACAATAACTGCTAGTCTTTTGTGGTAACAGATGTGAAGTACCAATGATATTTTTAAAACAATTATTATTTCAAATATTTCTTTTCTTGCTCAAATATAACATGCCATTTTTATAATGTCGATCTAGTTAAAATTAAGTAACCATTTTGACCCTAACATGAACAGTGTCAGCACACAACAAGATTATAGAAGTCCTTTCTCTACCTTGAAATAGTACTTTTTACATTTCATAAAACCCTCTGGGTTGCTTTCTTGTCTTGACTTCAAAGAGATATATAAGCTTAGATCAATTTTGCAGTGGCATACAGCGTGATCAGAAGCGAGCTCAGCTCTCCGTTATTCACTGAGAACAAGCTTCCCAAAAATGCTAAGAACTGTACACATTTTAGAAAAATTCTCTTTAGTTGGTACCATTAAGATTAATTTAAGACTCATAAATCTTTTGAAAAAGTAACTGTTCACCCTGGTTTGATGCTTCTTGTGTGTTAAGCTGATATAAGCAGCATGTAAATAATGGGTCCTTAAAAGTCCAACACTGCAGCCCTCTTTGATGACAAGATGATGCATTCTGTGCCTACAAACGTAGCCTCTCCCAAAAATGATGTTGGGGTCTATGTCTCTAGACAACAGAGAGCGGGTTTCTAAGAAAAAGATCTGACACTGATGATGCGATTTCAAGAGTTAAACTATTAGCAAGCTTTTAGATGTGATCATAAATGAATTCAATATAAAAATAAAATGTTAATTCTTCTAGCGTTAAATGTTTTTGCTTTCCCCATTCTATATTTACATAAGGCATTTTTCCAAAATGTGCCAGTTTGTGTTTAGTTCATAAATTTCAAAAAGAATTAAAGATGAGTCAGGACAGCACATTTGTTCACATATGTTGGCAGAGCACAGCAAGGGAACACTAGAGGCTACAGCATTCTTTCTTTCCAAATTAAATTACATTTCCAAGTTTACTGTACTCAAAACACTAAAATTAAGCTAACTCCACCAACCTGACTTCCTTAGAGAGCCATGACTAGGAAGAAAGCGCACATCTGCATGAGGGTACATGCACACAAACGGGATTCTGATTGGAGTGGACACAGTCTTCAAGTGATTGATGCCCACATGATGTTTCTTCCAAGTTAGGCAGAAATGTTAGAAGTCAGCAATTTGGCGGGAACAGAGACTGCCGTGTATATTGCCAGATGGGCAGCTTGACAATCTGGGGTTTTGATCCCTGCTTGGGAACTGTGTGTTCATAAGTAGCATAAGCCCCGTTTGAATTCAAGGAACTAGAAAATAACTCCAAGGAAAAAGATGAGTAGGAAAAGTCATTCAGAAATAAAAAAGAAAAAAAATGATATATTTAGAAATGTGCAAAGCATAAAATTAGGATCTAAAGCAATATAGGCTCTAAAAAAAGTCTAGATTGAAAAAATAATCCCATATAATAAAAGGATAATATGCAAATTGACCCTAACAGAAGAATGACTGGGAATGTCTGGTCACTATGACACACCTGACCACCAGGGGGCAGACGATCAATGCAGAAGCTGCCCCCTGGTGGTCAGTGCGCTCCCACAGGGGGAGCTCTGCTCAGCCACAAGCCAGGCTGATGGTCAGCACAGCGGTGGTGGCAGGAGTCTCTCCCACCTCCTCAGCAGTGCTAAGGATGTCTGACTGCAGCTTAGGCCTGCTCCCCACTGGCAAATGGACATCCCCTGAGGGACCCCCGGGTTGCCAGAGGGATGTCTGACTACCAGCTTAGGCCTGATCTCCTGGGGAGTCGGCCTAAGTCAGCAGGTGGACAACCCCTGAGGGGTCCTAGACTGCGAGAGGGCAAAGGCCAGGCTGAGGAACCCGCCCCCCCCCCAAGTGCACAAGCACTGGGCCTCTAGTATTTTAATAAAAATAAAATTTTCCAAATTAATGATACTAAAGCACCAATCACTTATTCTTGCATTTCCTTCTGGCTGATGGCTCCCTAATACTGCCAAATTATACTCAAATCTCACCCACTCAGTGATATGTCCCATAACTATTCTAAGCTAAACTCTTTATCCCTTCATTGCACTTCCTACCTCACATTTTAACTCTATAGTTTTCTCCATAATACTAACACCATCTAACATACTATATATTTTACTTATTATATTAATGTTCTACTGTGTCCACTAAAACAGTAGATATTTTATATTCAGTAAGAACAGAAAGAACTTTCAAAATCTGCATATAATCTCCCCTCAAACACTTGAGTGACCCATGAGCTAGCTGTACATGTGCAGTGGAGATGCCACAGATCCCAATGGGGAGTCTCAGCTAAAAGGTGAAAAGAGCTGAGACTAACAAGAGGATGATGGAGTGAAATAATGCCAAGTTACAAGGGCCACATCTTATGCATAAATCTCATAAGGCATAAGGGATTAATCTTGAACTGAGTAAAAAATCAAAAGAAAATCCATAATAAGGAAAAGTATACCAAAACGACCACAAAGTTTAAGGTGTCAGGATATTATTTTTATACTGGTATAAAAATTAACAACCTTATAGAAAATATAAAAGAATTCAAGTCTCTCCAATGCATAATTCAAAAAGTCTTATATACTATCAAAATTTCTAGACATGTAACTAATATACAGGAATATTCTGATGAAGAACGAATACATCTATAGAAACAGACCCCAACAAATATCCAATATTGAACTTAGCAGACACAGGATTTAAGTAGCTAATGAAAGTAAGTATAGTGATTTAATGGAAAAGATGGTCATAATAATCAATCAGATAGAGATATTAAGCATATAAGTAAAAAATATAAAAGAAAATAAAAATAACATTCTATGACGAAAAATAAATAAAATCTGAAATAAAATTCATTGCATGAGCTTAACAGCACATTAGAGATGGCAAAGGAAGGATTACTGAACCTAAAAGTTGGTCTGAAGCTATTATCCAATTGAGAAACAGAAACAAAAATGATCTGAAGTAAAATGAGCAGAATCTCATGGACAGGTGAGACAATCCAGAATGGCCTAATATGCATGTAAATAAAAATAGGCAGAGAAATATACCATGGAAAAAATGACATTTCCCTGGGGTAGGAAAAAAAAAACAAAAAAAAAACTTACTGCTCCAGGAAAATTTATAAACCTCAGCATAATAAATGGAAGGAAAGACACACTAGAACACATCAGAGTCAAACTTCTAAAAAAATTTAAAGAGAAAGCCTTGAAAGAAACAAGAAAAATAAAGTAGAGATAAATTATATCTAATTTCTCCTAAAATCAATAAAAGTCAGAAGTCACTGAGATTTTCAAAGTGCTGAAAAGTCAAAATGGAACAAAAAAAACTTTTAAAAACTCCATAGAATTCTATACCCAGTGAATATATCCTCTAAAAATGAAGGTGAAATAGGTCACATTAAGACAAAAACTGAGAGAATTTACTGCCAAGAGAACTGTACCAAAGAAACTCTAAATGAACTTCTTTGGGCTGAAAAAAATATAATACCAGATAGAAACCTTAAACTACATAGAAATGAAAAGCAGTAGAAATAGTAGATATGGGGATAAATTAAAAGCACTTTTGCTCTCTCTTAATTTCTTTTAAAATTAATTTTAAAGTAAAGATTTAATATATTATAGAGTTTAAAACCTGTTAATATAAAGTATACAACAATATTACACAAAGAGCAGTGGAAGTAAAGAAAATTAAGCTGGTGCAAAATTTTTACATTTTACTTAAAGTAGCACAATATTGATATCATGTGGACATTAATTTAAGTCTGCATATATTTATAGCTAACACAATCTAATCTAATAAAAGAGTAATATGCAAATTAACCATCACTCTGAGACCCCCCTAAGCCACACCCACCAGCCAAGCCAAGACCACCAGCAAATCAGAACGACTGTATACAAATTAACCCAGCCAAGATGGCGGCCGGAAGCCATGGTGCTAGAGCAAACAGGAGGCTTCTGTTTGGAGGAAACTGCCTGCCTCAGCAGGCTCAAAGCAACAAAGTTTCAATTATAGAAGCCACGGAGCTGAAGCAAAATGAGGCTTCTTTGCCTACCTAGGCAGGCTGTGGCCTCCGCTTATGACAACAATGTTTCAATTATAGAAGATAAATAAATCCCAGAAACCTGCTTCCAGCCAGCCTCATTGGGACCTTGGGTCAATGGGAGCTGTGGCCATAATGCAAACAGCCATCAGCCCCTCACCCAAGCTGCTCAGGCACCCCAGTGGGACCCGAACCCTGAAGGGGCTGTGGACAGCCTGAAAACGGCTGTCAGCCCCTCACTCAGGCTTCCCAGGCACCCCAGTAGGGACCCAAACCCTGAAAGGATGGTGGGCAGCCTGAAAATGGCCCTCAACCCCTCACCCAGGCTGGTCATACCCCCATGGGGTGAGGGTCCCCACTGCAGGGTTTGGCAAGCCTGCAAACAGCCATCAGCCCCTCACCCAGGCTGGCCAGGCATGCCAGCAGGTGGACATCCCTCGAGGGGTCCCAGACTGTGAGAGGGAACAGGCTGGGTGGAGGGACCACCCCCCCCCCCCGAGTGCACAAATTTTTGTGCATTGGGCCCCTAGTATAGGAATAAAAGCCAATAGAGGAATTAAAATGAAATACTAATGTACAGTTGACCCAGAAGATAGGAAAGAAGGTATAGAAGGACTAAGTAACTTAGGAAAAAGAAAAACTGAATAACAAATTAATAGACTATGGGAGCAAGGTCTAATTCTTGAAGTACTTACTGCTAAATCCTACTTATAGCAAGTTCCTCCTTGAACCCTATTTGCTGTATATTGTCGGAAGCACTCAATGCTCCATCCTACCTACTGGTCCAATTGTGGGAGCACGGGTCCTGAAACTTCTCCTCTACAACAACTGTCGGGTCTGAGCTCCTCGGTCAGGGGCTGGACCCTCTTGAATGACAGCTGATAGACAGAGAAGGCATAAGAAGTTGTAAGTGTATGAGAGAGTCTTTATTGTAGAAGCGAGCGGCCATGTAGCCATTGCTAAAAAGGAACCATTAGACAAAATAGTCCTTTTAAAGCAAAGTCCCATACAACAGTTAGCTACACACCAGCTAGGTAACAATACATATTTCCCACAAAATAGTAGCAGTTTCTGTGCTCACAACTATTATCTGAGCAGCTGTACTCTGCCTCTAGACTTACCGCCTCACATAGCAGTGGTAGCTGAGCCCACTCACTGCAGCGTTAGTAACATATTTCAATACAACTTAGACAAAAGAGGCTTTCTGCCAAATAGTGACATCAATCATTTGGGTTGTAAAAGTGCATGCTTGAACAGGGTGTCATGCGATTGCTGCTTCCTTGCACCTACATATAGGTCTTGGACACCCTGAATAAGATTCCCACATTCAGAGTGGCCTTGAACAACTGGTATATTCTGAATAGGGTCTTCACACTCTAATTGGCCTTGAGTATTCAGCATATTCTGGCATGGTTCCCACATAGACCCCAAACCAACCCTAACAGTAACTGCATTAAATGTAAAAAAAAAAAAAAAATTGATTTAATAGGCATGGAAAATATTAATAACTAGAGGCCCGATGCACAAAATTCATGCAAGGGGCTTGGCCCTTGCAGCCTCTCACAGCCTTGGCCAGTCCTCGCAGGTCCAACGTCATCTAGAAGGTTGTCCAGACAGTTGTTCTGCTATTCAGCTTTCAACCTAATTAGCATATTAGCTCTTTATTATATAAGATTATACTAGTAATATTAGATTAAATTTTAGAAGGGTGTATTACCAGCTTTGAGAGATACACTGCAAATATAAATACACAGGTAGGTAAGAAGTATATGAATGGAGAACCAAGATGGCAGCATAAGCTATATACCTAAATGCGCAGCCTCCCACAAACACATTAAAAAATACAACTATAAAGATAAACAGCCATCCTCCAGAACCAAGGGCGTGGAAGCTTTACAATTAGAAGGGAAGAGAAGGAGTGCATTGAGACTGAGTAGAAGTTCTCCACGCCAAAACTGAGAGATACGGACATGAGCGAAACAGTGGCAGCGTGGGCAAATGGTGGCAGCGGCGGCAAACACTGGCAGTGGCAGCACCTGGGTTGGAAGGAGATTAGAAACTCCAGGGTCACACTGAATACATTGCAGGATGTTGGGCAACGGGGCAGAAGACGAGTGGTGTTCTAGCAGAGCTATTCACAGTGATCACTGACGCGGAGCTCCAAGACTTGGGGACTCAGGGGTGTGCAAACGCCAGGGCGGGGAGACGCCAAAACTGGGAGAAGCCTCAGAGTCGGCTCCACCCCGGTAATTCTGAGGCCCCGCCCCACCCAATTTACAAACCCACCTAAGCTGTGCACCTGTCTGCCTGCAGCATAACCTAACAGACTGCAGCTGGGACAGAGATCTTGAAAAGTTCCAAACCCCAAACAATGAGGAGAGAGGTCATTTCCTCCCAGTGATGCCTCCCAGTGATAACTACAACAAGACTATGCACCAAGCCTTCAAACGCATACAACAAGAGTGTCCACCACAGGTGAATGGGGAGGCTGAATCACTGGGCCCTATAGGACACCTAGCACAGAAAGCCACTCTATCAACACAGGGAAGCAGCCAAAATACGGAGACAAAGAAACAGATCACAAATGACAGAAATGGAGGAAAGCAAACTACTGGATATAGAGTTCAGAACTACCGTTTTAAGGTTTTTCAAGATTTTTCTAGAATCTGCTGATAAACTTAGTGAGACCCTCAATAAATCTACTGAGACCCTCGAGGATATGAAAAAGGACCAACTAGAAATTAAGCATACACTGCCTGAAATAAAGAATATTATACAGAGATCCAACAGCAGCCTAGAGGTTTGCAAGAATCAAGTCAAAGATTTGAAATACGAAAAAGCAGAAAGCACCCAACTGGAAAAGAAAAAAAGAATCCAGAAGTGTGCAGATAGCTTACACTATTGTAAGGAGGATCTGGAACAACTTTTAGCACACCAACATCAGAATTATAGGGGCACCAGAAGAAGAGAGAGAGCAAGAGATTGAAAACCTATTTGAAGAAATAATGACAGAAAACTTCCCCTACCTGGTGAAAGAAATAGACTGACAAGTCCAGGAAGCACAGAGAACCCCAAACAAAAGGAACCCAAGGAGGACCACACCAAGACACATCATAATTAAAATGCCAAGTGCAAAAGACAAAGAGAGAATCTTAAAAGCAGCAAGAGAAAAACAGTTAGTTACCTACAAAGGAGTAAGGGCATAGAAAGGGAATGGACTGACAATTCTCAGGGGGAAGGGGGTATGAGGAATATGGGAAGAGACTGGACAAAAATCTTAAATCTATATGGATGAAGACAGTAGTGGGGGTAAGGGCATGGGGTGGCGGGTGGAACCAGGTGGAGGGGAGCTATGGGGATTTAAAAAAAGGGAATATCTGTAATAATCTGAACAATAAAGATTTAATTTTTAAAAAAAGAAGCTAAAACTAGCAATTGTAGATGATAAAATAGGACGATAATATTTGCAGAAAAACTATGTAGGATTCTAATTATGGAATTTATACTTTTTATATTCTGAATATCTGATCTTTTTTAAAAAATATATTACTTGTAAATAAAATAAAAGAAGTATATGAATGGAAAAAATAAATACCATGCAAACAGTAAATATAATAAAATTATAGTATGATTGTATTAATATCAGACACTGTAGAATTCAGGATAAAGAATCGAGGAATGGAGGGACATTTCACAATGAGAAGAGTTAATAACAATCTTAATTTGTATGTTACTAGTAAAAGAGATTATTACTAGTAAAAATACATTAAAAATTAACAGAAGCAAATGGAGAAATCAACTAACCTACAATTATCGTTCATGGTTTTTAAGTCCTCTCTAATAACTAATAGAAAAACTTCATATTGTTAAGATGTCCATTCTGCACAAATTGCAGTATAAATTCAATATAATCCTAAGAAAAATCTAAATAGGCTTTTTTCTTCTGTAGGCATTGACAAAAAAAAATCTCTGAAATTTTTGAAAATTCAAAGAACATACAGTAGTCATAATAATAGAAAAACAACATGATGGAAGAAATAAGTTTATACTTTTAACAAGTTAATGACATAGTAATCAAGGAAGTTTGGTATATTTGTTTTGGACATAACCAATTACAAATGGATTAATGGAAGAGAGGAGAAAATCTGTACATATATATATATATACACACACACTATATAATAAAATAATAATATGCAAATTAGGCATCATTCCATCAGAAATATGGCCGCCCCCATGGCCACAAGATTACAGCAGCTATAGCCACATCCTATCTAATAAAAGAGTAATATACAAAGTAGGCATCACTCTGTCACAAAGATGGCCGCCCCCATAGCCACAAGATGGTGGTGCCCATAGCCACATCCTAACTAATAAAAGAGTAATATGCAAATTAGGCATCACTCCGTCACAAAGATGGCAGTGCCCATAGCCACTAGATGGCAGTCCAGTTTAGCCCCACCACTGAAGTGGTCAGGCCTATTAGCCAGGCAGGTGGCAGGGGAAGTGGGGAGCCCAAGGGGCAGAACAGGTGATCAGAGGGGGCTGGGCATTACCTGCACAGGCCAGAGGTCTCAGGCATGGGCAAGGGCAGAACTGGTGATTGGAGAGAGCAGGGCCAGAACCAGTGATAGGAGGGGTATGAGGGTGCCCTACCGAGGCATAAGATTTGGACCAGAGGCCTCAAGCCTGGGCAGGGGCAAGGCCGGAGAACGTAGGGGCCTGGGCTCCACAGAACCAGTGATCAGAGGGACAGGGATGGAGCCTGAGATCACAGGGGTCTGGGCACAGGCAGAGCTGGCAATCAGGGGTCTGGGGATCCTCTGCCCAGGCCTATAGACTTGGCCAGAGGCTGTAGTGGGGCAAGGGTGGAGCTGGCCAGGGCAGGGGCCTGGGGGTCTCCTGCCCAGGCCTGAAGCCTTGGCCAGAGGCTATAGTGGGGTAGGAGCAGAGCTGGAGATCGCAGGGGTCTGGGGGTCCCCTGCCCAGACCTGCAGACTTGGCCATAGGTTACAGGCCTGAGCAGAAGTGGAGCTGGGATTGGAGGGGCCATGCTGGGCTGAGGAAACCCCCACCCACCCCTAGTGCATGAAGTTCGTGCACTGGACCCCAAATGTATACATGTACTACAGGTCCAGTGCACAAAAATTTGTGTACTAGGGGGGTGGGGGGTCCCTCAGCCTGGCCTGTGCCCTCTCGCAGCCCAGGAGCCTCGGAGGATGTACACTTGTCAGTGGGGAACAGGGCCAAACTGCAGTTGGACATCCTTAGTGCTGCTGAGGAAGTAGGAGAGGCTCCCACACCACCACCACCGCTGTGCTAGCATCCATCAGCCTGGCTTGTGACTGAGCAGTCCTCCCCCTAAGGGAATGCACTGTCCACCAGGGGCAGCTCCTGCATTGACTGTTTGCACCCTGGTGGTCACTGTGTGTCATAATGACCAGTCATTCCCAGTCGTTCTGCTGTTAGGAACAATTTGCATATTACCTTTTATTATATATGAAATATATATATATGAAATCAATTGGTTTCTACAAAAATGTGAAGGCAATTAATTTGGGATAGTAAAGTATCTTCTCCAAATCAGGCTGGATCTGCAAGATAAACATATAACAAGAAACTTTGCCCCTACTTCACACTTCACAAAAATCAATTTTATATGCATCATTGACTGAAGCAGAAAAGGTAAAATAACAAACCTTTTGGAAGAAAATACAAGCAATATATTCATGACCTTAGATTAGGCAGATCTTTTTTATTTTTGGACAAAAGGACACTAAACTTTCTTTTTTCATAAGTTGAACTTCATCAAAATTAAAACCTTTTGCTCCTTCACATATTCTACAAGTCAATTATAAAGGGACACACAGATACCCTTAACGGCCAAAAGACTTGGACAGACAATTCACAAAATATATATGAATAGCCAATAAACACATGAAAAGAAGTTTAACATCATGAGGCATCAGGAAAATCCAAATTAACTAGAATGCCAACAATAAAAAGATGATGACAATAAAGATGGTGAGGATGTTTAGCAGCTAGAACACTCTTACACTGATGATGGGAGTATAAAATGATAAGTCAAGTCATAAAACTTAACTCTTATAGAGTTAAACATACACTTATCATACAACCCAGCAAGTCCACTTCACACTGTTTAACAAAAGAAAGGAAAACATATGTCCATAAAAATGTTTGCATAATAATCATAATAGCCACATCCTGGAAACAACCCAGGTGCCCATTAAGAGGAGAATGGATAGACAAATTGTGATATAATACAACAGAATTCTATTCAGTAATAAAAATAAAAAAATAAAAAAAGAATGAACTGATGTGTGCAAACTTGCAGATGGATTTTACAAACAGGTAAGTAAAATAAGTGACACCAAACGAGCACATGCTAAAGGATCCCATTTATATGAAGTTAAAGACCAGGCAAAACTTATCAATTGTGATAAATAACTAAGACCAATTGTCTCTAGTGACAGGGTATGACTGGAAAGGGGAAGAAGTGGAAAAATGGGTCTCTGAATGGTTTGCCTTAAAACAAGAAAAGTTCTATTGGGATGGTATCCACATATTAAGATGGGGGAAAGTGCAGCTAGCGATGGACATTACTTTGAATACAGCACTTTTGATGTTTCTCTTGAAATTATCATGTTTTCTTTGATTACAAAATCCACCATTGTTAACCAGTACACCTAGTAAGTAGGAATCTATATAAAGTGTTTAACACAGTTAGTAATAATAGTAATAACTCAAGAAATATTATAATTATCAGCATCAGCAGCATCATTGCTATTATTCGAGTAACAAATTGAAGTACTACAAAATCTCACTTTAAATCAAGTTAAATAGCTACAATATTTTCAGTGGGTGGACCAATGTAAAAATATGTAATGTTTTTGAATACCTCAGTTTTCTTAATTGTTATGTATAAACTAGGGGCCCGGTGCACAAAAATTTGTGCACTCGGGGTGGAGGGAGTCCCTCAGCCCGGCCTGTGCCCTCTCATAGTCTGGGACCCCTCAGTGGATGTCCTATGATGGCCCCAGTCTGCCAGGCGCCTTTTGTGTGTGTGTGTATGTGTGTGTATGTGTGTGTCTCACCACTGGGGACCTGCCCCCAGCCGCATCTTAGGCTCGGAGCAGTCCTCCTGTGTGTGTCTACCTGCCGGGGGCCTGCCCCCAGGCACACCATCAAGGCTTGGAGCAGGCACCCCCTCTATGTTGATCTCTCAGACTCTTGCTGGGTGCGGCCTGCCTCCCAAGCTTGCCTACTGCCCATCTTCCTCCAGCCACCAGAAAGCAGGGAAAACCCCGCCTCGTGGTCAGGCCAGCCTTTTCCTGCTCCCTGATCCTCGGAAGGGCCCTGGGAAGCCGCCAAGCAGG